>NC_009626.1:0-15990 GCF_003789085.1 Penaeus vannamei | reverse complement strand
TTATATAAAACAACAAAATTATCCCTGTTTTATAATCATAAATTTTTTGCTCTGCATTAAATTGTGATAATAAAACATAGCTTTATAGAAAAAGAGCAGAAAAAAAAATTAAAATTAGAACAGTATATTATATTAATTTTGTATAAGCTAAAATTAATTTTAAAAATTTATTTTTAATTAAATAGATTGATTTTATATTAAAAGATAGTTATAAAAATTAGTGTCTTCTTTTTGTGTGAAACTTTAATCAGAGAATATTTAAGTTTCACAGAAGAAGACACTAATTTATTTTAAAAAAAATAATCTTAATGAATTATAAAAGGAACTTGATTTATTCTCTAGTATTTATATGCTTAATTGTAAATACAATTTAAAGTAAGATAAATATTTTCACTATTTATCTATTGATCAATAAATATAAATTAACTACGCTTTAAAGAAACACTTTAAATATAAAGATTTAAAGTCATATTAAAGCTAAATAAACATTTAAAGTTAATATAGATAGAATAATTGTTTAATACAGAACTAATGAATATATAATTAAACAAATATTTATATAAAATCTTATTAAAATCTAGTTAATTACAAGATTTATATGGAGCTTGTCAAAATTATATCACTAATATAATAGTTGTTTAATTATAAAAATAAACGTAATTTTAATAAAAAAATAAATGTTATATATATTGTTGCATTCTAAAAAAAAATTGAGGGCAATCATATAATTCTACAAAAAGAAAAGTAGGAATATAAACAAAAGATGTAATTGTTATTTTTGTTCTAGAATAAAAGCATAATTATAATTATATCAAATATAAAATGCAAGCGAATAAATGTTTTATACAAAAAAGGGGAAAAAAGGGGAGAAACGTAATTCTAAGTGTAAATTAGTTTTATTCTAAAATGATATCATTTTTAATAAAAATACTACAAAAATATTACATAAATAAAAATAAATATAGATTATAAGATTAACTTTAATAACATGTTATGCAAAGTTTTATCCTAGCTTGTTCTTTCACTTTTAGGTCAATGGTACATGTAAGTTTTTAGTGAGCCAATAAAATTTATGTAAACTAGAGGAATGTAAATAACGTTAAAGGTAGGGGCACCATTAAATAATAAATTCTCAGTACCTAGTACTAATTAAATAAATGTAAATTGGAATTGATGATCCTAATAATATACCTGGCTAAAATTTGTGCCAGCAGCCGCGGTTATACTGAGAGGTAAATTGAAAGAAAATTGGTTAAAAATAGTTATATTATTGATTGATAATTTCTTAAGAGCTTGTACTGATAAAGGGTGAAATCAATTTTTTAGTATACAAGGTAATAAAAATATCAATCTGAATTGAAGCTATCAAAATAAAGGAATGAACCAGGATTAGATACCCTGTTACACTTTATATAAATTATAAAATTACCTGGGTATTAAACAGCTATTGTCTTGAAACTCAAAGGATTTGGCGGTAACTTAGTCTATTTAGAGGAACCTGTCCTGTAATCGATAGTCCACGAAAAATCTTACTTTATCTTGTAGAAATCAGTTTGTATACCGTCATTATTAGATAACTTTAATAAAATTTAAAGTTGTTGGAATAGTCTAGCTAATATATTAGATCAAGGTGCAGCTTATGATAAAGAAAGAGATGGGTTACATTGTAATAAATATAAACGGAACAACAAATGAACGTTTGTTGTTGAAGGTGGATTTAAAAGTAATAAGATTTTAATAAGATCTTCTGAGTTTAGCTCTAGGTTATGTACACATCGCCCGTCGCTCTCGTTAATTAAAGCGAGATAAGTCGTAACATAGTAGGTGTACTGGAAAGTGTACCTAGAAATTCAAGATGGAGCTTGAATAGTTAAGCATCTCACTTACGTTGAGAAGTTCGTTGTGCAAATCAACGCATCTTGAAAATTAAGTCTTACTAATATTAAGCTATCATAGTGTATATATTTAAAGGTAATAAAAAGATTTTGGAGTATTATTGTTTTAGTAGAGTGAATCGAAAAAAAAATTAAAAAGAGTTATAGAATAAAGTACTGTAAAGGAAAGATGAAATAAATTGAAAATTTAATTAAAATAAAGTAAAGTTAAATACTTGTACCTTGTGTATTAGGGAGGATTAAAATAATCTTATTAGAGTAAGTAGTCCCGAAAGAAAAAGAGCTAACATAAATAAATAGTTTTCGTATTAATGAAATTATTAAATTTATGTTAGTAGTGAAATGCTAGACGATTTTTCATATCTGGTTGAAGGAGAATTAAATTAAATTTAGTTATTTTGAGGTTAAAAAAGCTTTAAAATAATAAAGAGTAGGAGGGAAGAGCTTCTTATTCTAATAATAAGTAAACTATAATAAAAGTAATTTAAGTATTACTGAATTAGGCTTAAAAACAGCCATATTAGTAAAGCGTTCTAGTTAATGTAACATCTTCGATTAATATTTATATAAGTAAAAATTTAGTAGTAATTATCCGACTCTCTTAGTTAATATGTTATTAAAAGTAATAATGATTTTATTAGTAGAAATAAACTGTGATATTATAATTTGAAATGAAAAAAAATTTCTTATTTAATACAAGATATAATTAAGGAACTCGGCAAATAATGCTTTTGCCTGTTTATCAAAAACATGTCTATATGATTGGTATGTAAAGTCTGGCCTGCCCACTGATTTATTTTAAAGGGCCGCGGTATACTGACCGTGCGAAGGTAGCATAATCATTAGTCTTTTAATTGGAGGCTCGTATGAATGGTTGGACAAAAAGCAAACTGTCTCAATTATATTTATTGAATTTAACTTTTAAGTGAAAAGGCTTAAATAAATTAAGGGGACGATAAGACCCTATAAAGCTTTACAATAAGTTACCTATATTATAAATTGTTAGTATAACTTGAGTTTAGGTAACGTTTGTTGCGTTGGGGCGACGAGAATATAATAAGTAACTGTTCTTAAGTTATTTAATGACAGAAATTTCTGGAAAATTAATGATCCTCTACTAGAGATCATAAGATTAAGTTACTTTAGGGATAACAGCGTAATCTTCTTTGAGAGTCCACATCGACAGGAAGGGTTGCGACCTCGATGTTGAATTAAGGGTTCCTTATAATGCAGCAGTTATAAAGGAGGGTCTGTTCGACCTTTAAATCCTTACATGATCTGAGTTCAGACCGGCGTGAGCCAGGTCGGTTTCTATCTCTTAATTTTATAAAAATTATCTTAGTACGAAAGGATTAGGTAATTGGAATAATTCTTGCTTTGTATGTATAAGTATAATCGGTCTGTTGCTTTGGCAGAATTATGCATTGGACTTAGGATCCAATAATGTGGGTGTTAATCCCACAGGTAATACTGTGATAACATTAATTATAGTTATTAATTACTTACTGTTGATTATTTGTGTTTTAGTAGGAGTTGCGTTTGTTACATTACTAGAGCGTAAAATTTTGGGTTATATTCAAATCCGTAAGGGTCCCAACAAGGTGGGATTTATAGGGTTGTTACAACCATTTGCCGATGCTGTTAAGTTGTTCACTAAAGAACAGACTCTACCGGTTATATCAAATTTTCTCCCTTATTACTTATCTCCTGTTTTTAGTCTTTTTGTGTCTTTAATTGTATGGCTAGTTATGCCATATGAACTGGGGTTAATAAATTTTAGTATGAGAACTTTGTTTTTTCTATGTTGTACAAGTCTAGGAGTGTATACGACTATAAGAGCAGGGTGAGCTTCAAATTCTAAATATTCCTTATTAGGAAGCCTGCGAGCGGTAGCCCAGACTATTTCTTATGAGGTAAGATTAGCTTTGATTCTACTATCATTCATTTTTTTAGTAGGAGGGTTTGACTTAAGATTATTTAGTTTATATCAGCGAGATGTGTGATTATTATGGTTTACTTTTCCGCTGGCTTTAATTTGATTTGCTTCTTGTTTAGCAGAGACTAACCGGACTCCTTTTGATTTTGCAGAAGGAGAGTCTGAGTTAGTGTCAGGGTTTAATACGGAGTACAGAAGAGGGGGATTTGCCTTGATCTTTATAGCAGAGTATGCAAGAATTTTATTTATAAGAATGTTATTTTCTTTAATTTTTTTAGGGGGGAATTTGCTGAGACCTCTTTATTATGTAAAGCTCGTAATAGTAGCATTTGCCTTTGTGTGAGTTCGGGGGACGTTGCCTCGTTTTCGTTACGATAAATTGATATATTTAGCTTGAAAAAGATTTTTACCGGTAGCATTAAATTATTTGATTTTCTTTATAGGAGTAAAGTCTATCTGTTTCGTTTTTATATTATAAATGTACTCTTTTAAGAAATAAAGTTATTAGAGGATTCGAACCTCTATTGCGAGCTTTCAAAACACGTGCTTTCCTATCAGCCAAACAACTTAATCTAGTATTTTATCCCATCAAATAAGAGTTAGAGGGTTAATGACATAGTAAGAGAAGTAGAGAACAGTAAGAATCTGCCCAGTAAGGACATAAGGATCTTCTACCGGTCGTGCTCCAATTCAGGTAAGAAGGAAAACAATTCTAACTAAAGATCAGAATATAACTTGATTCAATGGGTAAAATGTTAGGCTTCGGAACTTGGCAGCATGAGTAAATGGTAGAACAAGTAAGATAAGAATCGATATAACAAGAGCGATGACTCCTCCTAACTTGTTAGGAATAGAACGGAGAATAGCGTAGGCAAATAAGAAATATCATTCTGGTTGAATGTGTGCAGGAGTGACTAAGGGATTGGCAGGGATAAAATTATCAGGATCTCCTAAAAGATAAGGGTTAAGCAGGGTTAATAAAATTAAAGCGGCTAATATAACGATAAATCCAGTAATATCTTTAAATGTGAAGTAAGGGTGGAAAGGTACTTTATCTACATTTCTTACAATCCCAAGAGGATTATTAGAACCTGTTTGGTGAATAAAAAGAATATGAATGATAGTAGCGGCAGCTACAATAAATGGGAATAAGAAATGAAAAGTGAAGAAGCGGGTTAGTGTAGCGTTGTCTACGGCGAACCCTCCTCAAATTCATTGAACTAGGTCAGTTCCGATGTAAGGGATAGCAGAGAATAAGTTTGTAATAACAGTTGCTCCTCAAAAAGATATTTGTCCTCAAGGTAAGACATAACCTAAGAAAGCTGTTGCTATAACTAACAAAAGAATAACAACTCCCACAGATCAGGCATGTAAATATAGGAAGGATCCATAATAAATACCACGCCCTGTATGTATATATAAACAAATGAAAAAGAAAGAAGCTCCATTGGCGTGAAGAGTGCGTAAGAGTCATCCGTAATTAACGTCACGGCAAATATGAGCAACACTTGAGAAAGCTAAATCTACATGAGCTGTATAGTGCATAGCTAGAAAAAGACCTGTAACAATCTGAATTACTAAACATAAACCTAGAAGAGATCCAAAATTTCAGAGAGTCGAAATATTGGCAGGAGCTGGCAAATCTACGATGGCCCCATTCAGGATTTTAAACAATGGGTGGGATTTACGAATTGGTATTGTCATTTGTTATGATGATAAACGTAAAGGACCGAAAAAAGTGTTTGTAATTTTTACAACTACAATTAAAGTTAATAATAAATAAAGAACAATAAATAAAGTAAGATTTATAGTAGTATAATTATAAATAGAACTTAATAAAAATTGAGTAGATGATAAGTGGTTATTTGTTAATGAAGATTGCTGGATTGATATAGGAGTGTTTAGAAGAAGAGGGTCTACAAAGATTATTATAAATCCTATAAAAGTAATAAAAAAAGAGGTTAAAAAGAGAGACCCTGAGAAACTAAAAGACTCGTTAGATGCTAAAGAAGCAACATAGATAAAAAGAACTAGTATAGCTCCCAAAAAAATGAGGAATAAAATATAGGAGAACCAAAATGAATTTATAGATAGTCCGGCAGTGACACAAATTATAATGGTCTGAAATAGTAGTATAATCCCCATTGCTAGAGGGTGCAAGAGGCGAGTGAAAATGATAGAAGAAATAATAATTATAGGAGAAAGGATAATAATAAGTGAAATACAGAGAATAGTTTAATTAAAAATACTAGTTTTGGGGATTAGTGATAAGAGGTAACTCTTTTCTCTGATGCTTTAAGAAGATTTAATACTTCAATTCCGGTTTACAAGACCGATGTTTTATTTAAACTATTAAAACTAATGTTAATTCTTAATTTTTATTATATTGTGCCCGTAGTGAGAGTCATTTGCGGTTTATGAGTATTTGTTTCTAAACGTAAACATCTATTGAATACTTTATTAAGTTTAGAGTATATTATATTGAGAATCTTTTGAATTATAAGATTACATCTTTCTAATATAGGGCATGAAAGTTATTTTGTGTTGTTTTTTTTAACTTTAGCTGCTTGTGAAGGAGCTTTGGGATTAGCGTTATTGGTGTCGGTAGTACGTACACACGGTAATGACTGTTTTAGAAGATTTAGAGTATTACAATGTTAAAATTTATGCTGGCTTGTATTATATTGATACCCTTAGTTAATTCGTGATGAGCGGTTCAGAGTTCTTTATTTATCTTGACCTTTATTTTAATATTATATTGCCATCATGACTTTAGTAATTATATAGCGGGATGGTGTTTTAATATTGACTCATTAGGTTATATTTTAATTTTGTTAAGATTTTGGATTACTGCCCTTGTAGTTTGTTCAAGACAAAAAGTGCTAAAAGAAAACAATTATCCCTCTTTATTTCTGTTAGTTAACATCTTCCTGTTATTTTTTTTAATTATAACATTCTCGGCTAATGATTATCTATTGTTTTATATTAGATTTGAAAGCTCTTTAATTCCTACATTAATTCTAATTCTGGGGTGGGGTTACCAACCTGAGCGTTTACAGGCTGGGGTTTATATATTATTTTATACTTTATTTGCCTCATTACCCTTGTTGGTATCGTTGATTAGATTATATAATATAAGAGGAAGATTAACTTTAGGGTTAGTCGAAAATGTAAGAGGAGCTGGATTTATTTCCTGTATCTGATATGTAGTAACAGTATTTGCTTTCATTGTAAAGTTACCTATATTTTTAGTACATCTGTGATTACCAAAAGCGCATGTAGAAGCACCTGTTGCAGGATCAATGATTCTGGCTGGGGTTTTACTTAAATTAGGAGGTTATGGTCTGATTCGAGTATTACCTTTATTCGGAGAAGCTAATAAGAATTTATCTTGATTGTGGGTAAGAATTAGATTAGTAGGAGGAGTAGTTGTAAGTCTGATATGTTTACGACAAGTGGATATGAAAGCTTTAATTGCTTACTCTTCTGTAGCTCATATAGGGCTAGTATTATCTGGATTAGTAGTATTTGGTTGATGAGGAGTAAATGGAGCAGTTGTGGTGATAATTGGACATGGGCTGTGTTCTTCAGGATTATTTTGCTTGGCTAACATGGTTTATGAACGAATTGGAAGTCGAAGCTTATTGATTAGAAAAGGCTTAATGAATTTTATACCAAGAATAGCATTATGATGATTCTTGTTAAGAGCAGGTAATATAGCCGCACCTCCTACTTTAAACCTTTTAGGTGAAATTAGCCTGATTATTAGTGTTGTATCTTGAAGAAAGGTAAGTATGTTGTCCATTTCATTGTTATCTTTTTTCAGAGCTGCTTATACTTTATATATATTTTCTCTGAGACAACATGGTAAATACTATAGAGCTTTATTTTCGTGTTGTTCTGGCAAGGTTCGAGAATACCTAATTTTGATATTACATTGACTTCCTTTAAATGTCTTAATCTTGAAGGGAAGAACTGTTATATTTATCTTATAAGTTTAAATAGTTTAAATAAAACGTCGGTTTGTGGTACCGTAGATATGAATATTATTCATTTTAGACCATGTTATGAATAGTTTCTATATATTTATCGAGAATATTATTTCTACTTAGAGGTTCTTTGAGTTGTTTAGTTCTTTCTTTATTGTGTCTAAAAAGAGGTCAAGCTTGATTTATTGAATGAGAACTGTTAAGATTAAACTCCAGTTCTATTGTAATGACTTTAATCTTAGATTGAATATCTTTTATGTTTTTAGGATTTGTAATATTTATTTCTTCTATGGTATTATATTATAGAGGAGAGTATATACATGGCGATAGAAATATAAATCGATTTATATATTTGGTATTGGCTTTTGTCATGTCTATGGGCTTTTTAATCATTAGTCCAAACTTGATTAGAATTTTGTTAGGGTGAGATGGTCTGGGGCTAGTATCTTATGCACTAGTTATTTATTACCAGAATGAGAAATCGGCCAATGCTGGAATATTAACAGCTCTTTCAAATCGGGTAGGAGACGTGGCTATCTTGCTAGCTATCTCTCTATTTTTCAGTTGTGGAGGATGGAATTTCTTATTTTACGTTGAAAATATACCTATTATTGGATCTGGCGGACTGCTTTGCGGGTTAGTAGTGTTGGCGGCTATAACTAAAAGAGCTCAGATTCCCTTTTCCGCTTGATTACCTGCAGCTATAGCTGCACCCACTCCGGTTTCTGCACTGGTTCATTCATCTACTCTAGTAACTGCTGGAGTTTACTTATTAATTCGGTTTAGTCCGGCTCTAGAAGGGCGGTTAAGTCAAACGGTATTATTACTCTTATCTAGATTAACTATATTCATAGCCGGTTTGGGGGCAAACTTTGAATATGATTTAAAAAAAATCATTGCTTTATCTACTTTAAGTCAATTAGGAGTGATAATAAGAATTCTTTCGTTAGGTTATGCTGACCTTGCTTTTTTTCATTTATTGGCTCATGCATTGTTTAAAGCTCTTTTATTTATGTGTGCCGGGGCTGTAATTCACAGTGTAAAAGATTATCAAGATATTCGGATAATAGGGGGACTAGTATATCATATACCGTTGACGGGAATATGCATAAACTTAGCTAATTTAGCCCTATGTGGAACTCCTTTTTTGGCTGGTTTTTACTCTAAAGATATAATTTTGGAAGTTGCCTTTATATCTCCGATTAATTTAGTTTCTTTTTTATTATATGCTTTAGCGACTGGTTTAACGGTGTGTTATACGATGCGCCTAGTTTATTATAGTTTATCTGGGGATTTTAATTTGGGTAACCTGTATTCTATTAGAGATGAAGGTAAGATTATAACTAATCCTATAATGGGACTAAGAGTTGGAGCTGTATTTGGAGGAGCTACATTAGCTTGATTGATTTTTCCATGTCCTTATATAATTTGTATAAGTCCTGTTTTTAAAATATTGGCTTTAATTGTAAGAGTGATTGGAGGCGTTCTGGGTTATCTGTTAAATTTAAATGCTGTTAATTACAATCTGAATTCTTTAAAATATTATAATAGAGTTGTATTTTCTGGTTCTATATGATTTATGCCTTTCTTATCTACATACGGAGCAAGTAAGAACTTTTTAGGGAGAGGAGAAACTTATCAGAGAGTTGGAGATATAGGATGGTCTGAATATTATGGAGGACAGGGAATTTATTCTTTTATTATGAGAAGATCTAAAATTTTGCAAGTGTTCCAGGACAATAGTATAAAAATTTATATATTAAGTTTCTTACTTTGAGTGATTGTATTAGTATTTGTTGTAGTTTACCTATATAGCTTATATAATAGAGCATTGCACTGAAGCTGCAAAGGAAATTAGTCTAATTTGTAGGTATATTCTACTTATAATGCACTGTTTTTAAAAGGATTGTTTACCTTTAGTTTTACAATGAAAATGTAATGTGTTTATTACACTATAATAACAGGGACATAAACGGAGTTTAACCGCTTAAGGGAGAAGTTAGCAGCTTCTTCTTGATCCACCTGTCCCCTTGGTTAGGAGGGTTGGACTCCATTTCTATCATTAACAGTGATAAGCCTCTATTTTGGCTTTAACCAAGCAAGTAAAGGTGAGTTAACACCAAAAATCAGGCCGAAACTGAGTGCAATAGTTCGCTTTTTACTTAATGAAGTTAGCTCCTAATGGAGCACTTTTTGAGTGCAAATCAAATGTCATTGTTGACTATAACTCCAATAAGCTCATTCTAATGCTCCTTGGTTTCATTCATGGTATAATCCAACAAGAAGAATAATGATGAATACGAATCCTGTAAAGGCTCAGGCCGAAATATTTGAAAAATTGATGATCATAGCCAAAGGTAGTAATAGTGTAATTTCTACATCAAAAATAAGAAAAATAACAGCAATTAAGAAAAACCGAAGAGAAAAAGGGAGTCGGGCGGATCCTTTAGGATCAAAGCCGCACTCGAATGGTGAATTTTTTTCACGGTCTATGATGGTTTTTTTTGCTAAAAGGGAAGCAAGAATTATAACAACAGCTCTAATGATTAAAGTAATTGTAATTGAGATTAATAAAACGATCATTGCCTTTCCTAGAAATTTTCTAGACCCTCTGGTTGGAAGCCAAATATACTATTATACTAAAAAGGCATCCTCCTCATCAATAAATGGAGATATAAAGGAAGAGTCAAACTACATCTACAAAGTGTCAATACCAAGCGGCAGCTTCAAATCCGAAATGATGAGTAGCTGAAAAATGACATTTATATAAACGATATAAACAAACTATTAAAAAAGTTCTACCAATAATAACATGAAGACCGTGAAAACCAGTAGCAACAAAGAAAGTGGAACCATAAACAGAATCGGCAATTGTAAATGGGGCTTCATAATATTCTAAAGCTTGTAGTGCCGTAAAGTATATCCCTAAGAATACTGTAATGCCTAGACTTTGTATAGCCTGGGAGTGGTTAGATTCTATAATTGCGTGGTGAGCTCATGTTACAGTAGCTCCAGAAGCAAGCAGGATAGCAGTATTCAGGAGAGGAATTTGGAATGGATTAAAAGTCTGAATACCTGCTGGAGGTCAGCATCTCCCCACTTCCACGTTAGGAGCAAGTCTTCTGTGGAAGAAGGCTCAAAAAAATGAAAAAAAGAATAAAACTTCTGAGGTAATAAATAGAATTATTCCCCATCGAAGCCCAATAGTAACTGCTTTTGTATGAAGACCTTGATAAGTTCCTTCTCGTGTAATATCCCGTCACCATTGGATTATAGTGAGAGTAGTAGCAGTAACTCCTAAAATTAATAGGTCAGGATTGAATTGGTGAAATCATTTAACTAATCCCGTAGTTAATATTATAGCTCTAATTGAGCCCGTAAGAGGTCATGGTCTTATGTCTACTAAGTGGAAGGCGTGATGTCCGTGAGATGATGTCATTAGTTTATTATGTGACTTCGCTAGCATAAAGGGTTCTTAATACTGCAAATACATATGACTGAATAACTGCTACAGCAGCTTCAAGAATTAATAATAGGATCTGTCCAATAATAAGCATAGAAATCAATGTAGCTGATAAGGAAGGACCAGTTCTTCCTAAAAGAGTAAGTAATAGGTGGCCTGCAATTATATTAGCTGCTAATCGCACTGCTAAGGTACCAGGTCGGATTACATTTCTGATGGTTTCAATTAATACTATAAAAGGTATAAGAGCTCCGGGAGTCCCTTGCGGAACAAGATGAGCAAACATATGTTGAGTGTGGTTAATTCATCCGAATATTATAAAGGCTACTCATAAAGGTAGGGCAAGAGCTAGTGTTATAGTAAGATGTCTTGTGCTTGTAAAAACGTATGGAAGTAGACCTAAAAAGTTATTAAAAACAATAAGGCTAAAAAGACTAACAAATATGAGTGTAGTTCCAAAATGAGATGAACCTAATAAAGTTTTAAATTCTTTGTGAAGAGTTCTTGTAATCAAAGTTCATAATAGGGATCATCGTGATGGTATTGCTCAATAAAGTATAGGCAAAAATATCATTCCAAGGAAGGTAGATATTCAGTTAAGAGGGAGTATAAGAACTCTTGATGTAGGATCAAAGACTGAGAATAAATTTGTTATCATTTTCAATTTATTTCTACTTTTTGTAGTGGAGAAGGTGATTTTTCAATTTTTGTAGGTACTTTAATGAAATAATTTAAGATAATAAATACAATAAATGTGGTTGAAAATATAAGAAATAGGTTTAGTCATAATAAGGGAGCTATTTGAGGGATCAAAAGATATCAATGATATTGATTACTTAAGCATGACAGGCTTATGTTATGTTTAATTAACTAATCTTTTAATCATCGGAAGTAGTCGTTAATTACTATTATAGGTTTAAAAGACCTACACTTACTTTCAGTCATCCGATGAGGCTTCTCTGGAAGAAGAAATTCAGTTTAAGAAGGAATTTACTGATACTCTCTCGATCACAATAGGCATGAATCTATGGTTCGCACCACAGATTTCTGAACATTGACCATAAAATAACCCTGGCCGGTTTATCAAGAAACTTACTTGATTAAGTCGTCCTGGAATGGCATCTGCCTTAACACCAAGTGCTGGCACTGTTCATGAATGAATTACATCAGCAGCACTAATCAAAACTCGGATCTGAGTGTTTATTGGTAACACAGTTCGATTATCTACATCTAGAAGTCGAAATCCGTCCTCAGGTAATTCATTGGAAGGAATTATATAAGAATCAAATTCGACTTGGAGGAAGTCTGAATATTCATATCTTCAGTATCATTGATGTCCGATGGTTTTCAATGTTACGCTAGGGTTATTCACTTCATCTAATAAATATAACAGTCGTAACGAAGGAAGGGCAATGAAGATAAGAATCAAAGCAGGTAAAACAGTTCATACAATTTCAATAGTTTGTCCTTCTAGTAAGAAACGATTTGTGAAGGTGTTAAAGAAAAGGGTTGATATTATATAACCTACTAGTGTTGTAATTAAAATGAGTACAACTATAGCGTGGTCATGAAAAAAAATTAATTGTTCTATAAGTGGGGATGCTCTATCTTGTAAACCTAAGTGACCTCATGTTGGCATAAGTTTTCTAAAAGAAGAAATAATCTTCCTGGTAGGAGCTTAAATCCTATGCATCTGTCTGCCATTTTAGAAATTAGTGATTAAGGGAATTTCTATATAACTATGATCTGCTGGTGGAAGGTTATGCTGTCATTCGATTGAAGTTGGTAAGAATAGTGAAAAAACTACAGGCCGAGCAGCAGTTAATGCTTCTCAGACGATTATAACAAAGCCTAACACGGCAATCAGGGATACCGTTGATCCAATGGAAGATACAACATTTCATGCTGAATAAGCATCTGGGTAGTCTGAGTATCGTCGAGGTATTCCATTAAGACCTAAGAAATGTTGGGGGAAGAATGTAATATTTACTCCAATGAATATAACAAGAAAGTGAATTTTTAATCACTTAGGGTTTAAGGTAAGCCCCGTAAATAAAGGGAATCAGTGGGCAATACCTGCAAAAATACCAAATACAGCTCCTATTGAAAGAACATAGTGGAAATGTGCTACTACGTAGTATGTATCATGTAAAATAATGTCAATTGAAGAATTAGCTAGTACAACACCGGTTAAACCACCCACAGTAAATAGAAATACAAATCCTAGCGCTCAAATTAGAGAAGGACTATAGTTAAGTTGAGTACCATGAAGAGTACCTAGTCAACTGAAAATTTTAATACCTGTAGGAACGGCAATAATCATTGTTGCAGATGTAAAATAAGCACGAGTATCAACATCCATACCTACTGTAAATATATGGTGTGCTCATACTACGAATCCTAGGACACCAATAGCAAGTATAGCATAGATTATCCCGAGTGTTCCGAATGCTTCTTTTTTACCAGATTCTTGACTAATAATATGGGAAATTATACCAAAAGCAGGTAAAATTAAAATATATACTTCTGGGTGACCGAAGAATCAGAATAAATGTTGATATAAAACTGGGTCTCCTCCTCCTGCTGGGTCGAAGAATGATGTGTTAAGATTACGGTCTGTTAAAAGTATAGTAATAGCTCCTGCTAAGACTGGTAATGATAAAAGTAGTAATAAAGCAGTGATAAATACTGCTCATACAAATAGAGGTATACGGTCTATAGTTATTCCTGTAGATCGTATATTGATTACAGTTGTTATAAAGTTTACTGCTCCCAGAATAGAAGATACTCCAGCTAAGTGAAGAGAGAAAATTCCAAGATCTACTGAAGCTCCAGCGTGAGCAATACTGGCAGATAAAGGAGGGTATACCGTTCATCCGGTTCCGACACCTCTTTCAACCATTCCTCTTGATAAAAGCAATGTGAGAGAAGGAGGTAATAACCAGAAGCTTATATTATTCATCCGAGGGAAGGCTATATCTGGGGCACCTAACATTAAAGGTACTAGTCAATTACCAAATCCTCCAATTATAATTGGTATAACTATAAAAAAAATTATTACAAAAGCGTGAGCTGTGACAACTACGTTATAAATTTGATCATCCCCAATGAGGCTCCCAGGTTGACCTAATTCAGCTCGGATAATAAGTCTAAGAGCGGTACCTACTATTCCAGCTCAAGCCCCGAAGATAAAGTATAATGTTCCAATGTCTTTGTGGTTTGTAGAAAATAATCATCGTTGCGTTGGATAAAATGGCTGAGGTGTAGGCGATAGACTGTAAATCTATATACGGATTTATAATCCTTTTATCATGGCTTTGTAGTGGAAATTATAAGACGTCAGACTGCAATTCTGAAGATGCGCAAAGCGCCAGAGCTTAAAGCTTAAGAGATTTTTACTCTTTTTGATAACTTTGAAGGCTATTAGTTTAGATAACTTAAAGCTTTATAGAATGATCGTAAATAAGCTAGGAGCTAGAAGTCCGAAAATGTTCATATAAATTATTGATGGAGTTATGTAAGATGAAATCGTTGATTTTGTACTTCACTTGGTCTTTGGTCTTGAAATAGTGAGGGCTGTTATGGCTACTCGTAGATAGTAGAATAAAGTTAAGAGAGCTGAAGCTAATAAAATAGCTAGAGTAATAAATATATGAGAAGATACCATTTCTTGAATGATAATTCACTTAGGAATAAACCCAGTGAAAGGAGGTAATCCCCCCAGAGAAAGAAGAGAAGTGAATGTTAGGATTTTTATATGGGATGAGTGTGGAGTGTGATTTCCAATATGAGAAATATGGAAGACGTCTTGATAATTAAATAAAATCGCTACTGAACTGGAAATGAGACAGTAAAAAGAAAAGTAAAGGAGTCAGTTAGTTTCACTGATCAAGATCGCTGATATTATTCAGGCTATATGGTTAATTGACGAGTAAGCTATGATTTTACGAAGAAATGTCTGATTAATCCCTCCGATTGCTCCTACCAGTGCTGAGGTGATAATAGCTGCTGGAACAATATATAAAGTATTGGAGTATAATAAGTATGACAGTAATGACAAGGGAGCAATTTTTTGAATTGTTATAAGGATAATAACTTGGTTTCATTGAAGTCCTTCTATCACTCTAGGAAATCAGAAATGAAAAGGAGCGGCTCCAGCTTTAAGTAGAAGAGCAACAGTAAACAAAGTAGTGGCAAGCTCACTTGAGGACATTATAAAAGAGGCAGATATGATAATGATTGATGAACCTAAAGCTTGAATTAAAAAATATTTTAAAGCAGCCTCTGAAGAGTATTGGTTGTTTTTGGAAGAAATAAGTGGAATAAAGGATAAAAGATTTAGTTCTAGCCCCATTCAAGCACCGAACCAAGAAGAAGATGAAATGGAGAGAAGAGTCCCTAATATAAGAGTTGAAAAAAATAAAATCTGAGAGGAAGAAAGAGGAATTAAAAAGAGAGGGAGTATGACCCTCATAGATGGGGTATGAGCCCACGAGCTTGCTTAGCTTATCTTTTTATATTAAAAAGAATAAACTATTATAAGGATATACTCTGGTGTAAAGCGCACACAAAGTTTTGATCTTTGGAGGAATGGTGTTGATTCCATTGGGTATAAAAAAAAAGGGGGGAGGGAGGAGCAATAATGAAGGTAAGGCTTTACTTACATGTTTTACCCTATCAAGATAATCCTTTTTCAGGCACTTCATT
>NW_020872967.1:378013-380513 GCF_003789085.1 Penaeus vannamei | reverse complement strand
CTATAGACTCTTCAGCCTTCCATGCATTGACACCAGCTCTCATTACTCATCTTGACCATGCAGTGCAAGTAAGTCATTAGAAATAGAGCAGTTACGAAACAGATAACTTTAGGTTTAATTTTGCGAGAGATGGACTATAAAGAAAGGCTTAAGGTTTCTCTTTAGCCTCATTTCTTTAAAAAAAATGTATTACACGGCTTGAGGTTTAGAGACTAAGGTAAATATGTTTTGTGTGCTGCTAACTTTTTACTTGAGTGGCTGACTGTGCACAAAGCCCAGTGCATGGCTCAGTATGGCAAGGTGAAATCAGACATGAGTGGGTTAAGAAGAATTTGACCATGTACTAACAATTTTAAAAGCCTTCATATGCGTTGCTTGTTTTTGTTAGAAAATTTAGACCAAAGGATGGTGTTATGTTGCAAGAAAATTGAGATGCAAGCAGAAAGCAGTGAATATACAGATACCTTCTTCTGCATTCAATCTTTGAGACATTACATCAAGTAATCATTTGATTATTGTAGGTCTGGTGGCTATAAGGCCTCTAGATCTTTAGTACTAGTGAAGAAAAAAACAACAAGAGTTTAGAATACTCATGGTGCCAGTACAGAAATTTTATGAATCTTCAGGGCTCCTGCTTTGGTGCATATTCTAGGAAAGTGGTTGTCATTTTGTTGTAAGACATGGGGCCTATTAGCATGTATGTTCTTGTAATATTTGAAAAAAGACTATCATTTTTTGTGCTTTACATTCGAGATATTATTATTCCTCTCAGCTGTTGAAACCAAAATTACTGGTAAGAAATAGCATGACAGAGGAAAATATGATGAGTATATTGCTGAAGAGTGAAAATGTTCATAGACTGTAGTACTGTTGATATAGAAGGTCTAAATGCATTAGTGATATGGAGCAAAATATGAAACTAGATATTCCAGGCTATTTGTATTAGGATCAAATTTTAGGGTGAATTAAGTTGTCAGAGAAATATGATTTTTCGAGACCAAATGTTGGTGATGATGCAAATTTTAAGCATGAAATTTACTTGTGTACAGATTGACTCAGGACAAACAAGCAGTTTAGGTGGATTGGTGGGAGAACAGTCGGAGGAAGGTGTCGTTGAGTTGACCTCTACAGAGACCACAATGCACCTCGCATCAGATGACTGTTGCTCAGTTTTGCCATCGGATGGCATGAGTATTACCCAGTTATTCCCATCAAACCACCACCATGATACCTCAGTGGTTGCAACAGCCACCTCCTCTGTGACTGTGTCACATTCTAACAGTATAATGGCAACTTCAGCAGCAACATCACAAGTGACTTTTGCTGATCTCGTGGAGGACTCTAAAATGCATTCAAAGGTTAGACTTCTTTGTTTGTTAGAAATATGTCGATATAGAATATTGTTAGTATGGAAATCTTTAATTGCATATTTATAACAAAGCTAAGTTCAAGCATCATTGTAAATGGAGAGAATTTACTTATTAGCATCTCATATTGAAATGTTTGATAAATTACATTGAACTCAACCTGATTTGTATATATTAAAAATACTTCTCTTGTGAACTGAACTGAATGTATTTTCTCCTCATTTGTAAGATGCTCAATTAGTCATTGTCCACCAGATGCTGGTTGTGGAGAGCAGCTGCACCACAATCAACCGCCAGTTATCGCCTGTGCCATCAACATCAGGACTACAAGGTGCCAATAATCAGGAAACCACAAAGGAGGATGAGGAGTATGACTTTGAGTATGAATCTGACTGTTATGGAGACAGTGATTCTGATTCTGGTGTGATCAATCGTGGCCCACTAGATCTGGATCACTGGAAGTGTGTTGTGTGTAACAAAATGTTCAAAAGCCTAAAGGAAAAGCTCCTCCATGCCGGCCAGCACTCACCATGTGCAGAGGCCATGGAGAAGTCTGGTGCCATTAGGAGGGTAAGTCAAGTAAAGTCTGCTGAACGTGGTATTAAGAATGATAATGAGGAAGATGAATCAGGGATAGCTTTATTACAGTGTAAGGAAGAAATGGGACTGCTGCAAGATGAAGCTCGGGCTATGCTAGAGTCTTGTGCAAGCAATGGGGAATATAAGTGCCCTGAATGTAGCCTGGGTTTCCGCTCAGCAGAAGCACTTCTTGCCCATAGGAAAATGGTTTTCAAATCACGAGTCACATGTCAAATATGTCACATGATGTTTGAAAAACGTGTAATAAAGAGTAAACATATGAAGACTCACACAGTAGCAGATTTGCGATGTCTTATTTGTAACCGTACATTTCCAAATCGGTATTCTTGGTCCCAGCATCAGCTTTTCCATATGGGCTTGGTATTGTTTGAATGTAAGGAATGTGGGAGAAGGTTTCAGAGAAGATCAGAATTGGAGGTACATTCAAGGACCCACACTGGGGAGCGACCATTTCAATGTGTTTCTTGCAGCAGTGCTTTTACAACACGTCAGGCTCTGAAGCGTCACTTGGTTACTCATATGGATGGCCAAGA
>NW_020872967.1:358013-370513 GCF_003789085.1 Penaeus vannamei | reverse complement strand
AAGTTCCCTTAAATCTTGACCTCTTACAGTGATATGTTGCTGACAAAAGAACTCTGAAAACCACGAATTCTCACTTCCGTTCCACGTGATTAGTGTATTGTATTAGGGGTTCAGAAGTATTCAGATATTATCCTTCACTGTGAGAATTTCTGGTTTACAAGTTGGTTTACTTGCTGTAATAATACATTTGTACAACTTTTGTGTAAATAGTGTTGGAAGTAATTACTTTTTATTTTCTTTCGTTTATCTAGTGATTTGTTTTACAGTGTCTGAGTATATATATTATAAGGTTAGTTTAAAACTTTGTACCTTTAACACAATTACTGACGAGGTGTAGGGAAGTGTTGTAATGAAGGGTATGTTTATTTTTATTTTTTCACCTTTTATTTTCGTATGTAACTCATTGTAAGATTTGAGTGTTTGTGAAATGTAGAATGAGGAAGCTGTTTTACATGTGAGGTTTGCAAGTCTTTTATATTTTTTTTCTTTCTTTTTTTTTTTTTTTTTCTTCTTCCGTACCAGCATGCGGCTCCTCTTTGCCTTCGTCCCATGTCTGGAAGGTCAGGTGTGAAGTGCTGTTACCATGTAATGTGTATGACTTTTATATTATTTATTACTCTATTGGATTTGATTTGCTATTTATTGCCTGTATCCTTGATTGATATATCAAAACGTTTGAAAGGTCTGCTATAACTTTGCTGAGTCTAGTATGTGTTGTTACATATGTAAGACATATGTTACCAGTTTGAGGCTACTTAATGAATATGTAGCTTTCTCATAACCTATAAGCTTAAATTTAAATAGTATGACCTTTGGGGTTTTTCTTTTTCCCCCCCATAAAGGGATTTAAGTGGGGGGAGGGGGGGGGGAGGGGGCGGGGCGGGGGGGGGTGGTGGGGGGGTTTGTGGGAAAAAGTAAAAAAGAAAAATAAAAAAAAAAGATTTTTTTTTTTGGCGGTTTTTAAAAAAACCCCCCCCCCTCTGGTTTAGGGGGTTACAGAGAATTAGAACAGGCTGATAACACCTTAATTGTGATGGACATTTGTTTTCCGCTTTTCCAAAGCCTGAATAACGTCTGGAAGTATATCGATTCACTTGGATTCCCTTTTAATAGGGACATTTTTTTGTATTTGAGGTATGAATATTTATTCGATATTACTAAATACATTATTTTTCCCTATGTATGACTACTTGTAATTATTATACTATATATATATATATTATTATATATTTATTATATAGTAGTAATTTTATATATATATTATATATACATGAATATATAGTTCTAATTACTAATCAATTGTTAATTGTAGAGAGAGAGTGTAATATATATTATATTCTTGTATTAATAATAGGATATATTCAATTATAACATATCCAATTATTCATTAGTATAATCTTATCTATTCTATCTTATATATATATTATTATATAGCTAGCTCCGATACCTCTATAGTATATAAGATAAATGAGTAGTACTTGTAATACATTAAATATATAATAATTCATAGCGTATTCGATTCGCCTACGTTATCAACTATGTGTGCTGTGTGTGGTGTCGTGTGAGTGTGATAGTAGTTTGAAATACTGAATAATAATATAAGTATGTAAAAGATTAAGACATAGGCATATATCACTTACTCACTAAGTATGTGGTATAGATACTGGAACAGAGTATATAAAATTTCACTGATAAATACATATAATATAGTAATTAATATAGCTATATATACTGATAATATATTATAAGTTAATACCATATAAGTATATATAATAAATTATAAATATGAGATATTAAATATAATAAAAAATAAAAACTCGGGAAAATAAAAGAATAAAATTAATATAAATTGATAACGTTAATAATATTAATAATAAAAAATATAAATTAATTATATTATTAAAATAGTAAAATATATTTATATATTAGTATGTTTTATAATTAATATATATATATAAGTTAGTGACAATGATAATGTACAGCTATTATATATAATATATGTATATTATTATATTGTTAGTATTACACATTAATAGTAGTACTATTAGTGATTATCTCATATTAGTAGTTATATTTATATTAGACATATTTTTATCTATATATAATTATATATTATCAATATATTATTACTATATATACATATATAATACAATGAGTATAGTAATACTAGCATTATAGTATTTATCATGTGTTGTAATTAAGTATAATGGATAAAGTGACGCATATTATGAGATATTAGTAATATATTATATAGTTTATATTTTATCATATATAATATTATTTATTATAGTATAAAGTATTTATAAGTATATGGATATAATAAATATGAGGGATCTTTATCTTATATTTATAGTATATTTTATTTATATATATATATTACTATATATATATTATATTATATAATCATATATATATTATATTATTTATATGATAGTTCATAAATATATATTTATATTATGATATTATTATTATACTCATTACATAATATATAATATGAAATATATTATTATATTATATATAGTATACTAGTATATGGTGTGTATTACCGGTAAGGTTATTCTTATATATTATAAATAGCGTATTATAGAGTTATATTTTATATATATGAATATATTATTATATTTATTATTATATATTATTATATTACTCAAGTCCCTTACCGCCTCTTATCATCATATACTCATGTTAGATAGTTTTATAGGTAGATATACATATATATAATATTATATGATAGAGTATTTTCCATTAATATATAGGCGTTTTTTTTGACCTATATACTATATTTAATATTTTTATATTACACTATATATATTAAATATGTATATATATTATATACTATACATTACATATCATATAGATAATATATAGTGAGTATAGAATATAATAATATATATTAAACTATTACCAACTATGTATCACTCACCTCTACATATATAATATATTGACATTCATATATTATATTATTATAGAGTTTACATATATATATAGAGAGTACTTACATATATATTATATTTACATATATAAATATAAAGTATACTACTAGTATATAATATATATTAATGTATACTCATTATTTACATATATATAGTAATACATATATCTACTATATAATAGTATATATAGTATACATATGTATATATTACATTATATTCATTTATATATTATATATATGATGATGAGGTATTTTATATCTTTTATATATATACTTGATAATTATTTCTACTCTCTATCGACACATAGTGCGTATGAACACTTACAGTATATAAGTTCATATCTACCATCACACTTCCTCCACTCATATTATAGAATAACATGACTAACTATTTACATATATAATATGACCGTAACATATACTAATAGGACGCACCTCACCCTCGGATGATCACTCACTACTACGACATCTGTACGAACTCTCATAAATCAATATGAGTGACACGACGGCACGAAGGTAATCCTAGCTTTTGGCAGGGCGCTTAGTATTATACTAATAGATATATGATATTTGATTACGGCGTATGAATGTAGTAGTAGTTTACATAATTTAAGTAGTATATAAAGTAATGCTATTATTTTATATTACTCACTTTACTTTAATTGACATTTATGTACAGGTTGATCAATATAGTATTTGTATTTATAGTATAGTGTTAATATATTTGTAGTTAGTTATAAGGCAAATATAATGCTTTATGGTGGGAATGATAGTATATGAAATATATTGATAGGTGAGGGGGCTAGTAAGTCAATAAGGTTGAATAGTAGTGTGCTGAAATTTTTGAGTAGTCTATTGTAGACGATGAAGTATTGTGTGAGTGAGTAGTGTGAGTGCGTTAATAATCTGTACTATATAGCTCTCAATCATACATTATCATAAGAGTTTTCGTATAGTGTGTAGTGTGAGTAGATATATATATCAGCTGTCTATTTAATAAGATTATATTTTATATATAGGCACTATATGTATTGTATATGTATATGCTGATGGTGTGAGAGTGGGTTATTTATATATGAGTGCACACTATCTTAGTAGTAGATAATAGACAAAAACAGTCAGTATTATTTTATTACTAATATAATACTATGAATGTAGTTTCACTCACACTCTCACTAAATAACATATATTAATAAATACGTATATATATATTAATATATTATATAATAGGTACACGGGACTATAGGAGCGTGAGAGAGAGGAAGTAAGTAGATTCGTTAGTGATCTAATATAGATATATGGGTAATAGTAATTGATAGTAGGGTAGTGAGAGGTGCATATAGTATTAATTTGAGATGATTGAGTATGTAAGTGCGAGAGTTTATATATATTGAGATTGTGAGTAAGTATATTACTATATGGATAGTAATATATAGATAGTTTTATTTATTTATTAAAAACGTAGTTGAGTGAGCTTTATTATTATATAAGTAATTGTGTATATATATTATAATATAGGGACATTAGGCTTAGTGTTGGTTGTGGAGCACTCGAGAGTGATATTATATACATAGTATGATAATAGTGAATATTTATAGGTAGAGATAGGTAGTACTATTATCTTACGTAGTACTAGTAATAATAAGGGTGAGATATGTGAGATGATGAGTTGAGGTATTATTATTTGACATAACTAGATAAGAAAGAGAGTGAGATATATATTATATTTTTAGTGATGTAATATGAGTAATACCGTGTGATTACCAGGCTGAGGTGATATATAATATATATATATATATATTGAGTATATACAATGATTATAATAATTATATGAGTAGCATAAGGTATAGCTGTACACTGATATATAGTAAGTTAGGTAGTAGGTAATTTATATGATAATATTAGTGAGCGTAAATAGTTAGAATGAGTGACTAGTATAAGGAGATACTATAATAGTAAATAGTACGAGAGTGTAATGAGGTATTTATATGATATATAGTGATACAGGTAAGAGTAAGTATCAGAGTAAATTTATTATATTTATAAGTAACTGACAATATAATATTTGTTGTCACCATAAGTTATAGGTGTAGCACTAGGTAGTAGTATAAAGAGAGTTATATATATAGGTTCACGTGATAGATTATATATAGATTATTAGTGAGTGATATAATAGTTGTGAAATTAATAATATATTCATATATACATATATTATATATATATTATACATAATATATATATACATATATATTATTAGATATATATATATGATATACAGTATTATGTATATTATATAATATCTATATATTATATAGCTATATTATATATTTATTTATATATTATATTATAATAAATATAATTATATTATTAATATATATATAATATTATATAATATAAAGATTATATATATAATTATCACTTTTAATATTATTATATATTATATATACTTATATATATACTACTATATTTATTAGTAGCTCAAGTATATACTGGTAGTGTTTTAAGTTATGAATATTATATATATTAAGTACTTAACTTTATCATATATCACTCACTATATTTTAGTATACTCATACTTACTATATATGAGTAAATTATATGAGTGAGTATTAGTGTGATATATATATATTTATAGTGTATATTTTATCTATTCACCGAAATAGGTATATGTGTAGTAATTAGTATAGGTTGTCTATATATGAGTGAGTGCTTATAATAATAGTTTATATGAGTGAGTATATAAGCCAATTTTATATGTAGTATTATATATGATATTTACTACACCAGTTTATTTATTGTAGTGTCGATAAGAGTATTTATATTGTAATATTTTATCATATATATGGCTGGCATATGTCTAGTTCACGGCCACTATATTCATACTAATATAATATTTATATACTTGTATGAGTGTATAACATAATATTATTATAATATGATTTAATAATATAATGTATTATACTAATTTATATATATATATATAAGTACTCACTCACACTATATATAATATAATATATACTTGCATAATATAATTATAATAACTTAGTATATTATAAACACTTAGATAATTAAGATTAATACGTATTCTAGGATGATGATATATTAAGGGCGAGTGTGTATGAGGTTATGTGTAAGTGTAGTCTAGCGATGAGTCGCATGAGTATATCTGGCGTACATGAGGTGTGATAGGATAATGACTTCATTGGGTATAATATGCAGGCGGTCTAGTGACTACGAGAGATAGTGTGAGGTCAGTGAGAGAGCATACGTGAGACCAGTCTATAGTAGTGCTATATATGGTATAGGTATAATATAACATGGTAGAGTGAGTATAGTTAATAGGAGAGTTGCAAGGTATTAGTAGAGTGACTAATAGAGACATATATATATTATCGCAGGTGATGAGTGTGTGACATAGTAGTCACTCGAGTCTCTTTGTCCCTATCATATAATACTACCTACCTCACTATGTATAATCACACGTGAGATGTACGTATATATATATAATATATATAATAACAACATATATATAAGGTAGTACAGCATGACTGAGTGAAGTGATAGTGAGTTGAGTGCTACGAATTATATATAACAATAAACAATCATCATAAACGGGTGGAGGGTAGGGGGGGGCCTGATATATTAGTTAATGTTATAGGATTGTAGTTTGTTGCATGCTGATTAAGTTCTATTCATATTAAAGTTACTCTATATATATCTACATACATAATATGACAATATATAATATATATAAAGTAATATAGATATGTATTATCATGAGACTGGTCAACTGTGATATATTAATGTTATATATTAGATAAAACGATAGTAAGTGATAAAATTTATATAGTAGTGATAGGCTAGGCGCGTGATGTGTTATATATAATAGTGAGTGATATGGTAGTAGTAGTACGTAGCATTTATATTGTGAATATGTGGTTATATATATATAATATATAAAGATTATTATATTCTATTCTTGAGCATAATGAACATGAGCAGTACGAGCTGCAGTACGACGACACATATGAGACGCACACAGCTGTATCACAGTGATTATTATATAGCGTATGTGAGTTATGTCGTGACGTATTATCTAAGATGAGTTATCGTGAGTATAATAGTAGTATGTATATTATGCGCGTATTGACATAACTTATGCATAGTCACACGAGTGTGAGCTCGAAGAGTCATAGAAGTAATTCATCACTAGCTACTTAACCAGTACTAGTGTGTTATTATTACTTATTCTTATATTTTTTATATCTATTCTTATTTTATTTATCTATAGTAAGTAGTATAGCGAATTATTTAGTTTATATATGAATTATGTTATTTGTATTCATTGTTACACATTATATTCTATGTATTTAGATTTAGCTTATATGACATAATGATATAGTGTTATACGGATATCAGTAGTGATGAGTGTGTAGTGTGTAGTGTGATGAGTGTAGTGATGTGTGTGGGTTTGTGTGTTAATGAGAACTATATCGTCTACTACTCATCATTCTTATATGTTGTGTGTCTCTTCATATAATATTATATATTAGTGGCTAATGATAGTTAGTTATGTTATATGTAGCTACTTATTTTATAGTTTATTTTATTTATATCATATATTATAATATCATTATATGATATAGATTTATATATATCTATATATGTATAATATATAATATAGTTAGTATCATACGGTATATATATAATATATTAGCAATATATAATATATATATATATAATGTTAGATATGTCATCGCTCCATCACTATCACTAACTCTATATGTATAATGTATGTATTATAGTAGGGTATATATGAGATACATAGGCGTAGAGCATTGAGTGATTAGTAGATGAGCTACGGTGAGCTGACGTAACAGCTTATTACGTGAGTGTTGAGTGAGCTCTGAGAGTAGGGTGTAAGTTATATCACTTATATTATTTTCCTTACTATATTATACCTATTTGATAGAGATAGTCATATATGTCACCGAAGTGAGACTTGCGTGTGTGAGTTATATTATATTTCGTGCAACAACGAACACACAACACACACACACCACACACAGCAAACACATATATAGTACACTATATATTATACTATATACATATATTCACTATATAGGCCTACACAACTGAGGTGGTAGTAGTAGGTTAGGGTATGCTCGGCAGTTGCGTACATCACACGTGAGTGAGTGCGAGCAATATAGATATAACATATACACTACATATATATAATACTATACAAATATATCATATACATCTATATATATATAACATATACATACATATATTATACTTACATATTATATATATATTATATATATTTTGAACATTATTAGTACTTCTATATATATATTATCACACACATCACATCACACACAACACACACACACACATTCACACACACATGATATATATAGCATACTAATATATATAATATTAATACTATATTAAGTATATGTATTATACTAGACTCACACTACTTCATAGACTACATATAATATATATATATACTACTCACTACACTAATATATATTTACATATATATACATTTATATATTTATACTGATATTTATCGGTGTGCCGCGCGGACGTGGGTGCTAAATAATAGTATGATAACTATATATATATTACTATTATTATATAATACTACACTATTTTATACTTATCGTGAAAATTCTCACTTCTCACAAACAACACATTACATAATTATTATATATTCACTATATATATATATATATATATATATAACTTGTATTATATGTATATATAATTTATAGTAGGGTATGTTAGATACTAATATATATAAGTATTTATATATTATTATATTATCTATTATTGTATATACGTAATTATACGTACTAAGTAGTATATTTATTTAATATAATTTTTTAAATATAATTATTAGTACATATATATTTATAACTATATATATTATATAGTTGTAATATTTATATTTATATATTTAATAATATATAATTTTTTATATATATATATATGTAACAACATATACTATATATATATATGTATACCTATTATACGCCTACTATGTACTACTATATATTATAGTATATATAGTATTATCCGCCGGTTGCGTTGCTGGGGACGATAAACACACAGAGGAGAGCACAGCGAGGGGTGAGGCACCGCACCTTCTGCGGGGGAGACGTGTGCGGGTGGTCATAATTGTTTGTTTTTGTTTTCCCCCCGCCGTGCCTGCTATACTTCGTGAACGTTTTTTGCGTTGGAAAAAAACTTACCGGGGTCGAGGGGCTCTGGGGCTTTGTGTTTTGAGGTAATCAAAAAGGAAAAATAAGACAAAAGGAATGGATGGAAGATTAAAAATTAACATCGAGGGTGCTCAAACTGCTGCGAGTTGCGTCCCCCGGGGTGGGTGGAAAAAAAGATTTGTTTAGTGTGGTATAAATGAAGATGATAATAAAGAGCCACATCGAAGGAAAGACCTAAATCTTCGTCCATCCAACTTCAGTCGCGCATAACAGGGGGAAGATCGCCGTCTTTCGAGGTAGCAGGTGGTTGCTGTATGGTCGCGCGGGTGGTGCGGCGTGAGAGTCTATGCTTAGTGGCATGGGACGGTGGATTGGTTAAGGGCTTTGGATGCAGTCCCTGGAGTGAGTGATTATGTGTATCGTAGGAGGATGAGAGAGTATGACCAGGGCAGGTGGTGTTGAGGAGAACGGTTGTCGGAGCTAGGGGGAAGGATTGGAGTGATATTGAGTAGGATAGTAGGCATAGATTCGATAAGTGGGTCAGGTGAGTAGCGTCGTGTGCGTATGATTAGGTTTGACCAGGGAGTGCATAAACGCTGTGGCGGTGGATGGTGTGTAGAGGGGCGAGAGTCAGGATGTCCCGGGCGCTGGGAGAGGTTGCAAGATGACTGATACTAATGCAGAGATCAGGCGGGAGCATGAGCGTGTTTGAGCGGGTTATCGCTGACGGGGAGGGTGTGCATGTACCCTAGGTCGAAGGCGGAGTAGGAAGTCTAGGCGCGAGGGCGGTCCGTGTGCGGATGGTGAGCGGGTAAGCTGAGAGGATCACGAGACCTGTCTAGATATGGGTGAGTGGCGTAACGTGAGGGATCTACTAGGAGTGGTCGAGTCTTATCCGGGGTGTGGGTGGAGAGAGCTTGGATGCGTACATACGCTCGGTGCGTGGATAGGGGGATTATTTAAGTACTAGTTATATATAGTAGTATATATATGTTGTGTGTGTGGTGTGTGTGTGTGGTGTGTGTGGTGAGTGTGTTATATATATGTGTGGGTATATATATATTACTATAAGTATATATAGCGTCGGTGCTGTAGTAGTACATATACCTCGTGTGTGTGTGTGTGTGTGGTAGGCTAAAGTGTAGTTAGGTGTGCGTGTGTGTTCGTGTGTATATTGGTAGTAATAGTAATAGATTATTGACAGCGGATATCAAAACACAAATAACAAAAAATCTCCATAAACTACTGAATCATATATTTACTCACACTTCACTATACCACTCATCATATATCGATAGTCTACAAACACATACTTACTATAATGCTTATTCTTATCATACCTAAACACCACCAATACACATCATTTATATTCAACATAACATGATTTATAATGACTGTGTGTGTAGTGAATATGTATAGATATAAGTGTGTAGTAGATGTATATATAAGTAATAGTAATATATAACTGTATATGATAGGCAAGGGATATATATATAAGTCTATAAGCGTGTAAATGTGATATACTGTATACCTATATATGATGTATATGTAATGTTTTATATATTTATATATATTAGTTATGTATAATACATGTATATTATTACATATACATATTGTTATACGTTAATGTAATATAGGATATTATAGTATATATATATATAAATTATATATATTATATTTTGTGTGTGCATGTGTATGTATATTATATATATATATGTATATAATATACTACATATATTATACATATATTATATACATATATAGTATATACATGTATATATATATTTTACATATTATATATATATATATATAATTTACATATATATATATATATATATTATATATATGATTATCATGTATAAATACATGGAATAAAGATATTTTATATGTATACATATTTACACACCGCACGCACACACACACACGCACGCATGCACGCGCGCACACCTATATATTTATATACACATATATATGATTTATTTATATTAGGGAATCTCCGATTTTACAGCACTGGATGGACTGTGTACTTTAGTCACTGTAGAAACATTTGAAAAAATGCACTAACCCCCTTTTACTGCCTGCTCATAGTATCAAGTCTGAAAATTCAGAATTAGACCAATCAGACTAAGAGATCAGACGCATAAAAAAATGCAACCTTCAACACACCTTCACCTCTGGCGATGTGCAGTCTTTCCTAGCTTTGTCCACCTATCACCGCTGCTCTCTCAGTACCTAGGTGAGAATGGACCAATCACATCGCTTGGCGCCAAAATGGATGCTATGATTATATAATTTTGTATTTTTGTTGTTACATGGATGCAGAAATAGCGTTAATTTGTTTTGATTATTAGCGTACGAGCACTTCTAAAATAAATGAAGAAATACTTGAAGATGATACGCTTTTGCTGTTTTTTTTCGATTTTACGGTCCATTTACAAGTGACCGAAATCTGAAGATTATGAATATAATAAAGGGAATTATCTAATCTTCACTGTTACATGGTAGATATTCTGAATGACCAGCGCTAACATCAATAACAAAATGGCAGATGAGTAGCGTACATACGAAGACACTGAATCACTTGAAATGTTCTATACTACAATAATAAAACAATCACATTAAAGTTCATACATTGCGCGAAAAATTGCTTTACGTTGAAAATGCGCAGGCGAAATATATATCACCGCTATAGATTTTTAAAAAAGATACGAAAAGTCTACACCATAAATGATATAAATATAATCAAGGCAAAATGGCTGTGCAAAACTAGTCAAAGTTCAGAATTCAGAAAGCCTCGTCTGAATGCGGTTTGGCTAGGCAAGATGTCTGCCGCTTCGGGGTTGGTCACATATGGGGTAATTGCCACGGCGCACATGGCGTCACTCGGCCTTGGCTACTGTTTTACGCCAAAGAGAGGGGCCACACACATGCAGGCTAATACGCGTACATTTCAACACACACAAGGAGATTCTGCAAAGATACGTATAACATTCACATAGGAATTTTTTCTATGATATAATACTGCATAAGATTTTTACCCTTCCAAAAACTTAAAGTATTTGATAAAGTTATTATCGTCAAGAAAAAATGGCGTTACGAGTGGAAGATCTTTTAAGAATTTGGCTTTAACACGTGCTATGGGCTTTGAGAAAGAGAACAGGTCCCTAGTAAAAATAACGACACCTATTAGAACACATATTGCCAAGGGCGGAGCTAGACCTTTAGGGGACCGCGGGATGGGTCTCTTAAGGGCTTCCTTGTATTAGTTTCGGTGTGATGAAAAATTATACAAAACAAAACGGAGAGACTAGATAAGTTATCTGAACTGAAACAAA
>NW_020872967.1:343013-355513 GCF_003789085.1 Penaeus vannamei | reverse complement strand
CAGGTTTGTCATCATTATTTTTGCTGTTTTTTTAACGCTGAAAGATCTAAAGTCATAACCTGATAAACATACTCACCCCCCAAAAAAAAAAAAAAAAAAAATCCAATGTGCTATAATAAATACATATAAAATAAATATACTAACATACATATTCCATTCAGCCTGGCAACTGGCTAATAAATTAATGATTTATATCTATATCATACTATACTATACTACATTAATCATTCATATCATATGATAATGTATCATATCATTTATATTATAAATAAATAAATGATCAATAATAATAAATAAATTAGTAAGTTAATAAATCACTCGTTCCTATATAGAATATTCAAGCTCTCCACAGGATGAATCTCGCAGCTTCAAAAATTAAGGGCGAAAATCTGATTTATTTCTGTTTTAATTTATTTAGTTATTATTATTTTATTTTATTTTATTTATTATTATTTATTATTAGTTTATTTATGACTTAATACAGCTGCATCAACGGAGAGTGAAATGTGGCACCAGGTTTTTTCTTTATCAATTCGTTTATTCATTACCTAACACATATGTAGTCCTACATGACCTCTGATGTCTAGCACATTTATTTTCTTGTGTCATTATTACTTACTAATACTTATGATCCACACATGGTACCATCACGCTATATTGTGCTGTGACGTAAGCAGGTCAATATTTCTGAAGCGACAAGGGCAGGTGTAATTCACAGCTATCTTGCAAGTGACAGGGAAAGCTAGATCAGTAGCAACTTGAGGTGTCATGGCGCCTGATTCTAATTTTGGGAAAAAAAAAACATGGGGTTTATTTTGATGACGTCACAAAAGTTACGGATGCTTTGTGAATATGGTCGATCATTTTGGTCTTTTCAATTTTCAGAAAGGATGGGAAATAATGATTCTGATGGTTATATTTTCATTGGACGATCATCAAAACAGACGCCATGACACCTCCTCGAGTTGCTACTGATCTAGCCTTCCCTGCAAATGACGCAGGTCCCTTGAACCGGATGTAAGTATGGACTACAATAGAAATAAAGAAATTATAATGTTCCATTAAAACATGACTTTGATATTTCGCAAAATGATACATAGCTGTGAAATTAACCTTTGGTCATTAGTACATCTAGTAAACGTAGATTCTTAAATTCAAAATTTTGTAATTTACCATTAACGTTAATAATGTTTTGACGTGAAATAACTGCATCTCGTAATAACGGGGAAATATACCAGGTTTCTTGGACTTTTATACTTTTTATTTTTACATTTACATTTACTGTTTCACACTGTTGCCGTTAATAAACACGCGTATATATATATATATATATATATAATATATATATACATTATGAATAGCCTTTGCCGTTAATAAACACGCGTTATTATATACATATTCATTATGAACTGCTAAATACGAAATATCAAATGGGTTTATGTGCGCAATTTCATGTTTAATCATCTTTAAATAGCTAACGAGGTAATTTTGCAAAATACACATTTACGAATTACTACAAACGCTTCAAACTGAGATGACTTCTGTTTGTAATCCAAAAATATACATTATCTAGTTACAAAGGAACGTCTATAGTAAAAAAAGAAAAATGTTGTAGCACTTATAATTCGGTCTTTCCAGGAAACTTGCGGGTTATGTGACTGGCTAAAAAGTTGAAAGTGTATTGTGGATACATGTGTAAAATACGGAATAACGAAAATAGCTAACATTCATTCATGTGGATCTCGGCCCTGTGTCATACAAGGCATTTGCTAGTAACAATTATACACTCTTTAAGATCACATGACGCTGTTGCTATGCGATACATGCCCACTTTCAGTTCTGCATGAAAAGGTCCATAGGTTTCAGGATGTGAAGAGGGGGAAAGGGTAGATCAGTAGCAACTCGAGGTGTCACGGTGTCTGTTTTGATGATCGTTCAATGAAAAAAATAACCATTAAAATCATTATTTTCCATCCTTTTTGAAAATTGAAAAGACCAAAATGATCGACCATATTCACAAAGCATCCGTAACTTTTGTGACGTCATCAAAATAAACCCCCTTTTTTTCTTACTTTTTTCTTTTCTTTTAGAATCATACGCCATGACACCTTGAGTTGCTACTGATCTAGCCTTTCCCATGTGGAGAAGTGTGAGCTGTGTTGGCCTTTGGTCTTGCTTGTAACGGGTAATTCACGGCGAGAATGCTTCCGTTAATTTTTGCTGCATCATTTTCTGGTATTATTGCTTTGACCCTCTAGGTAAATGCATCTACTTCATCAATACAAGACATGGTTAATGTGAGAGCACATCTTTTCTATTAGTGAAACACTGTTACAATGTTGCTTAATCACTGCTGCGGAAGGTATGATATATGCCTTGCAGTGGCGGTTCGTGTAAAGGTGGAACTGCAGCCCTAACCTATTTTCAACTTGATAACATGTGATACTAGAAGCACTCAGAGAGCCCTTACTTTCGCCAAGGTAATAGGGTCACTGGTGCTATAAAAGTATTCACACCTGAAGAATTACATTAAAATCTTTTCCACAAGTACACTGCTGACGTCCGTAAGCATAACCTGATTAGTGGAGGTAATAAAGGTTATGATAATAATAATAGTTACCCCTATTATCAAGGACAATATGGGTATTCATTTTATAGATTCCTGGATCCGGATCATAATCCAGATCACCACCAAGTTGGGCTATGACACGCCTTTGGTATTTTTTTTTATAAAGATCTGTTCATAACTTTTTGAGTTGTTCTGCTAACAAACCAACCAACAAACTAACCAACGGCACCAAAAATATAACCTTGGCGGAGGCAATATATATTTTTTTCTTTAATGCTCTATACGTGTACATTACATTTATGAATAATCCTGAAGCTTGATGTTAGTAGCTATGCCTTAATTAAAGAAAAACGATAAAACCCTTGCATGGTTCTGCGCACCCCATAGTTCCAATGACGCGATGTTTTGCTATTACACGCAGGCGCACAGAGAAGAAGCGGGCCCGCGGGGTGGAGACAAAGCACTCACTCCTCGCGCAGTTCCGATCTTGTGGTCCACGCGGAAGGTATCTACTTACTTCATGATTTTATCGAATTTATATCTGAATTATCTTTTCTGTGTCGTTTTACATAATATCAAAACAATGCCTTTAAAAAATCTAAAGCAGCACCCCACTGATGCCGTGTCCGCTATATTTGTAGCTAATTGTGTTTACATAGATATAGCTCCACAAGTCACCATGGAGTCAATCATTGGGTCGACCTATCTCACCCATTTACCCTTTTCCTTGATTTCGAAAGCAAATATTGTAATTAGTACTTTAATAACATAAAGAACATAGATCGATGATGATTAAAGGAGTATTGATATTAACGGCATTAGTAAAAAGTACTGCAAATGTAAGAAATGGGGAAATCAGGCGCTGCCTCTGGGGCCTACCAATTGACTCATTTGTAGCTGAGTAGTTGTGAAGCAATATGTGTAACAAAATTCACAACAAAATACAGTGGACAGTAAATGTACCCTATGTTACCATTTCGAAACGATGCTCCCGTGAATGATTATAACATTTGTTGCATTCGGCTACTACGTGGGACTTTTTTAACAACACACGAGAATTACACAAAGGTAAACGACTCATGGTTTAGAAGAATCAGAACTTTGATGCCTCTTATTTTCGAAGGTTGTAACACTACATAGTTGTAACACTGCATACTTCCCCCGAGACGACCCAGGTATGCCAAATCGTGAGATCTAGGTCTCACTGGATTCTGGCTATTGCATCTCTTCGTTTAAGACCCGAAAGGCTAAAGCAAAGCACTTCGGGAGGCACAAACGCTCACTGAGATGTTAGGCCATTACAGTAAGGTACGAACGAAAGATTGGTACAAATCTCTGTCCATGGAATTTGGTTCAGGAACATATCCTAATGTCTGTCAATATTTCAACAGTTTTCTGGCAGATATATTGGTAAATATCCATGAATCCGAGGACCTGCAGATTATGCTACAAAAAAACAGACAGGGTAAGAAGTCCTACTGGGTGGCTCTTGGGCCTACACGCATCACATATGACAATCCTCACTCTAACAATAACAGGTAATGGCTGGTTTTCGTCCACTCCGGGTTCCCCATATACACATAAATCATAATCATGGGTGCATATTTACTCGGCCCGCTTACAGGGTATAGCTTACGAGTGCACGGTCACTGAATGTTTATTCATTTCCGAATGCCATATCTGGGTTTTTATCGAGACCTGATCACCCTGCACGATCATTCGACCTGGATGTTTCGACCTCCTGGTACGCCCCACACAAAGACGTATTGGTACCAGTAGATTCCATGTATAGAAAGCTATTTCCTCCATTACCAGTATTCGGTGAATAGGTGATGAGCATCTACAAACGTGGACCACAATAGGTCCCAAAGAGGTGGCCATACAGATAGCATCAGGGTACATTAATTCTTGCAAATCCACCAAGACATCTGTAGGGTTGATAACCAGACTACAGTTCTCAGTGGGTGGAAAGATGTAGGGGAGCAAAAGTCAAAATGGGGAGGTAATGGGGCGACGAGATAGCATTTAGGAGCAGTTAATACTTTTTAATTATTTATTATTACTTTTACAAAATCTAAATGACAAATTATACCATAAGCATAAAGGCAAAGAAACACGCATGCAATATATACCAAATAAAACTGGAAATTCACCTGCCTGCCTGGAAAAGGTCTGGGAATCACTATTATAGCGCAATGAAACAAGACGCAAAGGTATAAAAGAAGTATATAGCACGACACGTGTACCATTACAGTATGCAACCACTAATGCCCCTAATGTTGTGTGATTCGTGAGCAATGTCAGCGTAACAGGTTTTGGACGAATCAAGGCCTAGGTTGGTGGTCTTCAGCTGATCCGATTCTCCACACACGTACGTACTCACACATGTATGAGGGTGGGTGTGGCTTTGTGCGTTTATTTATCAGTGCATTCGTTGTGTGTGTGTGTGTGTGTGTGTGTGTGTGTGTGTGTGTGGTGTGTGTGTGTGTGTGTGTGTGTGTGTGTGTTGTGTGTGTGTGTGTGTGTGTGTGTGTGTGTGTGTGTGTGTGTGTGTGTGTGTGCAAGCAGCTGTAATAATCATCAGTACATTTTAATTTGTTCAGGATGTGCATTGGCATTTTTAGTACGGACAATGGGAATGAGATGTAGCTTTCGGTTTTCCGGAATGTGGAAAAAAGGAAAAAGGCATATGCACGCACGAACGCACACACACACACACAATATATATAATATATATATATATATATATATATATATATATATATATGTATATACTATAGTTGATGTGTGTGTGTATGTGCGAATGAATGTATGTTTATACTGTGTATATATGGAGGTGTTTAAAAAAATGAATAAAGAAACCTGATATGTTATACATCCAAAAGCCTGTGGTTATGAATAAGCAAAGAAACTTGATTTTGCAACATAATTCATACACACACACACACACACACACACACACACACACACACACACACACAACATATATATATATATATATATATATATATATATATATATATATATATAGACACCAACATTTACAAGATCAAATGTTTGCATAAGCAATCAACCTGACATGTCAAAGCAAGCGAAAGAAAAATACCATATTCAACGCAAGACTTGTCAACAGCAGAACTTGGACATGTTGGAGAGCCGTTTACGTCTTAACTAAACATTTATACCTGTGCGAATGTGCTTAAGTTAGAGTTCGCAGTTATATGCTCTGCCTGTGGAACTGTACCAACGAAAAAGTGTTAACGTACAGCACACACACACCACACAAAAAAACAAAAAAAAAAAAAATTGCATATAATACAGGGATACCTGATACGAAGGTGTACAGTAATGTCTCGGTACCGGACTATAAGATGACAGCCGGACCAAAGAAGCAATCCCAAAGCCATAGGTTCACCACCAGCCTTTAAAAAGTCAACAGGGATGCCGCAAACACCTGCTACTTCACAACTCTTGAGCTTGGAGATCGCCTTCCTAACTTCTGCCAGGGGAGGTTCCTCGTCGGCATCGGGATCACGACACCTCGCGCCCATGCTGATTACCGATGGGTCTGCCTGATACAGCTGCTCAAAGGATTCGATGTTCTCGCACCTGAACATGGTCTGAGGCGATTCGGCCATCTACTGAGTGGACTGTGGCCGTCTGTGAGGAATACTTCGGGTACAGCTTTCGCACGGCACAGCAGGACGAAGGGGCATACACATAGATGTGTGTAGGTATGTGTAGGTGTATACATATACACATGCATATATATGTCTGTGTGTGTTTGTGTAAGTGTATACACATACACATGTACTTTATATATATATATATATATATATATATATATATATATATAATATATATATATATATATACACACATAATATATATATATATATATATATATATAATATATATATATATATATATATATATATGTATGTATGTATGTACGTGTGCGTGTATGTGTGTCTGTGTGTGTGAAATCAAATTACACCTCAGTAGGGAAAGGAGTAAACTCATACGAAACCCGCCCCCTCATTTAGCTAAGCTAAAGGCCAGGGTTGCGGAATTTATATTTAACATCCAAGACAAATCTCGTCATTGACCAAATCAACAACCAGTTCAACGACCCAATAAAGGACACTGCCTTTGAAACAGGCGGTGAAAATGACAAGCAAAGCTCCAATAAATTAAATGAAGAATAATCTTACATCTGCAATAGAGAAACCAGATGGAAAAAATGACATACAACACGGACAAAATCATTAAAGAAGTAAAAAACTTTTACAGGGATTTACACGGGCCCAACGAACGGTCACGGACAGAAGCAAACGCAGTAATTAGAGAGGAACCTAACACCACAAACGAGGGAATAAAGAGAGCGCTCAAGGACATGAAGTGAGGGAAAACACCAGACGAGGCTATTAGGTTAGATCTTAGAATAGATACAGGAGAAATCGCAGTAGTGAAAGGAGCCTATATATATATTTTTTTTTTTCTAATACCTTATCAACTATAAAACGCCGAAAGCGAAAAAAAAAACGCGTCGATTATCGTAATGCACAAGAAAGTGGATATAAAGGATATAAAGATTTAAGGAAAGATAGTTGACGCACAGCAGCTAACTACTCTCAATCACCCATTACTGTACCTTCCTAAAGTGCTACATGACCTTAGATTAACACATTTATTTTGCTTTTAACCATTTACCAATCAAAAGAAAAGCTAGGCTTACGCAATGGATTATCAACAACAGAAAACATCAACACATTTAACCAAATAAGAGAAGAAATACATGGCATTCGTCGATTACGAAAAGGTATTAAAGTTATTCGAAAATAAGGAGTAGAATGGAGTCCACTGTAATATATATATATATATATATATATATATATATATATATATGTATGTATATAATATAATATATATACATATATATATATATGGTTATATAGACATAATGTATATACATATATATATATATATATATATATATATATATACATATATGTGCATTTATGTATATTATATACATGCATATATATGTACATATATATTATATATATAGGTATACATATACATATGCACACACACACACACACACACACACACACACACACACACACACATATATATATATATATAATATATTATATATATATATACATGTATATATACATGTATATATATACATATATATATATATATATATATATATATATATATATATATATTATATATATATATACCTTTTTACGTTTGCAATTGAACAATTGATCATTTGCTTTCAACATTTAAAAAAATGTATTGACAATGTTTTATTCGCTTTCAACTATTTTTTGAATCCATTCAACAATAAGCTACTTCGATTTAACAATCTACGAACTACCAACAACCTTGTATTTCAGATTGCTTTCAACACTTCCAAAAACCTTTCAACAATGCGACTGAAACAATCATCACTTTAAACAACTTATTCAACAATCTTTAAAACAATAACGACCATGAATAATTGTTAGCATACTTGCATCAAATATAAACAAAATGAATTTACACGTATTAACATAATTATATAATTTATTGGTATGTACATTTTACATAAGATTCACAGAAAAAAAGGTCTTGTAATAGCTGATTAGTTATACAAATTTGTTCTTCCACGAAGCAATACACAGCGAAGGCCTCATACGCACGCCTTCATGGGTTGTTTGTGCGTGGCTGTGGAGGAGACGAAGCACCTGTCATGTTAACACCCTGTTGACTTTTCTTCCTCTTCTTCACGAATGTTATACCTGTAAAGTAGAGAGAACTCATGAATGTATAGAAAGCTTTTGGTGGTAGATGTTTCAAAGTGTATCAAACAATAAGGCAGTTTACTGCTGACTTACTGTATATCAATTTAATATGTCTCGACGCTCAATACACTGAACCAAGCATGTGTTGGCATGGTTGTAGTTCTGTAACACAATATATTGAGTGACACTAGGAATAGCGAATTCCACGCCATCATGCAAAATGTTCTCCCTCAGCATATGGAGGTCAGTCCCTGTAGCCTGGCGCGGGCTGCGTTGCATGGAGGAGCTTCGCGGTGGAGGTGCTGCTTCAAGTGGGTTTTAAACACCGAGAAACCGTTTTCTATGGGGTTCAAGCAAGGAGAGAGTATGGAGGGAGAAATTTAAAATTCAACTCTGGATAGGCTGCTGCAATGCCGTTGTGAACTGGAGCGTTGTCTAGAACAAGTGTGGGTCTTGCGTCTCCAATTATTGCAGAAAGTGATGCAATGAAATCACTGAATACCTCCCTCGTCACTGAACCAAAGTGGATTTCGTGGTAGAGTATTCCACACTGGTCAGATATCGCAGCGATCACTGTCGTGTCTCTACCACGCTGTCCTCCAACGGCGCAATGCACACGCTCCCCTTTCTTGCCCTAACGTACGTCCTCTTGGTCCATAGATTGAACCCTGAAATTTAAACGTTGGTGATGTTGTTATGTAATTAAACATTAGTATGCGGAGGTTTTACGGTGCAATGAGATGAATATTAGTACATAGTACATAAATACGCTTTCCAAGCAATTAATTTTTTTTCTTTACATCAGGGGAAGCTGACAAGGGCAAAAACACAACAACAAAAAGACCGTTAAAATTTCAGCCCCTACAAAGAGGACAGTGTGAGATTTAAAAACAAGGTAGATGGGTTTATTTAGTTCGAAAAATGTCTTGATACTTCTCTCTTACAGGAGTGTTGGACACAGGTGATGGTAATATAGAAACAGGGAGTTCATTTCGTACTAGTTAAGAAAATGGTTAGGAAGTTGGTTAGGTTTAGCGAACTCTTACGTGAACCTAACCTTAGCATAGACCTGTAAGGATAAAGTTTTTAAGTTTGGTGATATAGGATACCTAACTTAAGACTAGAGAACACTGATAGTGATTAACTTTAACCCCAACCATAACCTGAAAGACCCGAACGAGATAGACACAGACTGTAACACTAAGTCTGAAGACATAAGTTAAACACTGAAAGCTAGAAACAAAACTAAGTAAGGTTAAGTAAGAGAAGAGGTGTAAGTTAAGTTGAAGAATGATTGAATCTAAGAACTTATAAACCAGTGAATACGCGTAATTCATAGCCTAGTGCACAGAGATTACTAGATCAGATAGACCGTAGAGAAGAGCCTAGACCATATTAAGAACCTGATAAGTCTTACCAGAGACCGATACCCTAAGAGCAAAGAGTCAATAGAAAGACAATGAGATATGACCAGATACCTTACCGTATACACTATCGATAATCGTGAGAACGACGTGAACGGCAGTAGTACCTAAAGCCTCTACGGTAGATAAGCATAGAACCTAACCTAACTTGAGAGAGGGTGATAAGTTAGATAAAGTAAGCTTAGAGAGAGAGTTAAGTTAGAGGAGTTAGGTAAGAAGTTAAGACCGAGATAACCTAGAACGGCGAGAGACTTAGCACCATACAGCATAAACTAAGAACCTGTAGACACTAAAACTATATCCATGAATACCTTCTTAATCTTTCCACACTTTAACAGACCTCCACCTCTCCACATAACAGGCCAGTCTCTCGCTGTCCTTCCCTAAACTCTCTCCACAACTGACGCGATAGTAAGTTACACGCACCACCTAGATTGGACTGCTCGAGCATTATTTCTACATTAATGAGAGTACATCACTAGTAAATTAATATCCCAGCAGTGATGACTGAGAAATGAATTATTAAGACCAGTGGACAGATCATACACCGGCAGATAGCACGCGGAATAGGCAACCTTGTGGCTCCAGACCGAAAGTGCGGTTATTGATAAGATATGAGAAATTGAATTAAGACACACAGAGAAAAATGTATACCAACTAGAAAAAAAGCAACCATGGTAAGTGGCGGCGTCACAGTCATGATCAGAGTCAACAGCGTGATTCCCGACAAGTTTATCCTGAACATAGGCCAAAAGTGCAGTCTAAGCGTGAACGACAGCGGAATCGTGCGCTTCAAAAGTCTGTGCAGTCTACTCAGGCCCAGGCCTCAATATACAAAACGTGCATGTGCAGTCTACGCATCGACGTGCAATGTGCAGCACGATCGACGGTGCAAATGGGTGTGGCCTCTCGGAGATACATACAGACGTCAGATCTCGGCAGTGTGCCAAAATGCTAACGACACGATAAGACCGACAGACATGATTGTACCTCAGAATCTGATGACGAAAGAAGCATACATGTGCAAGCAAGGACCAAAACCATCTTAGTCCACAGAGATGGACACAATCGATTAAGCACAGGATCCCTCGAAAAGAACAGCATGTGCTGTGACTCATAAATCTCCCAGTACTATATATGTGCTGAATGTTGAAATTGAGTTCGGCCTGTACGGATGGCCTTATGGTCATGCCCGTCATATAGTCGGAGATAAATATTTCTTCCTTTGTATGATATATATATCAGTATCGGTTAATTTGAGATATATATAACTATGAAGGGTATTGCATTATATAATAGGAGTATAAGATAAGCTATATCTGTTATTATCCGATTGTTTCTATCTATGTAAATGCTTATATTAATGGTATATTGCTTGTTGTTGTACGTGCAATTTTATATACTTCGGTTGAATGTCTTACTATTATATTAATTCTATCTTTATCCATAGATATATGGTCTAAGATTCTAGATTATTTCACATTACATTGCATGGTTACAATTTGTCTTTTATTGTTATCCTAATCATCCTTAAACATACCACACTTAAACAACATCACACACTACACACAAACACACACAACACAATATTACATGATAACACCACACAAACGTAACCTACAATAATGTACACAAAAACACCTTACATGATGAGAATAAGAATAAAATGAAACTACACACATACTAATTTTATAATACGTATATACATATATACGTTCTAATTGTTTATTATAGTAACTTAATCATATATCTTATATTGTAGAAATTAAACTCTCCTATATATAAAATTATACACCATCATCTACTGTTATTCATCATAGAAAATCATGAAAACACTTAATATATATCATATATAAATACCACAATGGAGACCAAATTAAATTAGCAATAATTCAATCTTTAAGACACCTATACATAATATAGAGCTCATCATAAAATACTAATAAAATACATGGAATGAATTCATATATACATTATTCATAATTACAACAAATAGTAAATACATGATAATCGTTATTCTATGTCAGTTTTACTAAACAGGTATAAATAATATGTACTTATTTTATCATTATTTTACTCCTCACTCAGACCTATCATATATATATAATATATATGATTATATACATTATATATCCCCTTTGGGGCATATATATGCATGCTATATATTATGCATATATATATATATATATACTATATATATATATATACATTATATATACATATATATACATATATATATATATATATATATATATATATATATCATACACATCCATTAAACACACCACATATATATGCGTGTGTGTATAATATACTTATGTACACATGCATATATACACACACACACAAATATACATACACACATATATACGTGCACATACATAAAAACACACACACGAATATATATATATATACATATATAGATAGGTAGATAAATAGCACACACACACACACACACACACACACACACACACACACACACACACACACACACACACACACACACAACACATATATATACATATATATATATATATATATATATATATATATGTGTGTGTGTGTGTGTGTGTGTGTGTGTGTGTGTGTGTGTGTGTGTGTGTGTGTGTGTGTGTGTGTCTTTACAAGTATACTGTATATAGTTGTGTTGTTCGGCGTTATTCTACTTGACTTTTATTCGCGTAGACCACTCTGACTGCTTGCCACATC
>NW_020872967.1:328013-338013 GCF_003789085.1 Penaeus vannamei | reverse complement strand
GTAAACCAAAGATGCCATATTGCTCCTGTAAATTCCATAGGTAGCTACAGGACCAGATTCATTATTTTGCAGCCCATGGAAAAGAAAATTAAAGGGACCGGCCGATTTTCCTTAGATTTTCGAGGAATTTTAAAACCGAACTCCTTGAGCTGGTCTTCCTTATCACGTAAATGGCTGCCTATGAAGGAGTGAAGAGGACAAGTCAACACCCGTGCTGTGGGGGTGTATGAAGCGCGCGCGTGTGTGTGTGTGTGTGTGAGTGTGTGTGTGTGTGTGATTGTGTGTCTGTATGTGTGATGTGTGTCTTTCTGTGTGTGATTGTGTGTCTTTCTGTGTGTGTGTGCGTGTCTGTGTGTGTGCGTGTGTGTGTGTGTGTGTCTCTGTGTGTGTGTGTGTGTGTGTGTGTGTGTGTGTGTGTGTGTGTGTGTGTGTGTGTGTGTGTGTGTGTGTCGTGTGTGTGTGTATATGTGTGTGTGTGTGTATGAGAGAGAGAGGAGAGAGAGAGAGAGAGAGAGAGAGAGAGAGAGAGAGAGAGAGAGAGAGAAGAGAGAGAGAGAGAGAGAGAGCGAGAGAGGACAGACAGACCCAGTTTCCTTTTTGCTGTCAGGGTGTGGTCGAAGTGGAATGTCGGATGTTGAATGCATTCGTATAATATTTCGTCAACACTTTATTGTCAATTTGGAAACCACCCAATTCAAAATTATATTTCACTCTCTTGGGAAGAAATTCAATTTTTTTTGTGTGTATATTTTAGCCAAGATTTGACGTCATCACCATGTCACTTCACACGCGACTGTCATCACACTCACGCACCTCTGCCGTCACCTGACACGAACTGCAACCTCGAGAAGGAACTTTTCACTTGGTTACATCACACAGCTTCCCACCCTCAACCCCCATCTTCCATTCCCTCATCCTCACCCCCGATTCTCACGCCTCAACCTCACCTCCTCCTCATTCCCTTCTCCTCATCCTCAACCCCGTCCACATCCCCTTATCTTTACCGTACCCTTCTGCCCCTCACTCTCAACCCCCCTCCCATTCCCTTCCCTCATATTTAACCCATTCACGTCCCCTTACCTATACTGTAGCCCTCTGCTCCTCACTCTCAAGCCCTATCCTCACCCATCTCCATTCCCCCACCCTCACCCTCACCCTCGTACCCTATCCTCTCACCTCTCCATTCCCTTCCCTCAACCTCTATCTCCTACCCCTCCCCCCTCCCCTCCCCTCCCCTCCCCTCCCCTCCCCCCCTCCCCCCCCCAACCACCCACGAAGGGCAGAGATCGAACAGTTCTCTCCATTTGCGGAGCGCGCCGGCCCCCTTTCACTCTCGCCGGAGCGCCTCTCCCGCCGCCCCTAATTTCCCTCGGGTGAGGAGAGGAGCGACCCGGGCCCATTGTCTAGAGGGAGGGAGGAGAGAGAGAGAGGGTAAGCCCGGCGGAGACATTTCCTGCCCTTTCACTGCGTGCGTCGTCCGTTTGCGTCGTCGTTGTCCGTCCGTCTGTTTTCTGTCCGTCTGTCTGTCTGTCTGTCTCCGTCCGTCTGTCTGGCTGTCTGTCTCTGTCCGTCGTCCGTCCGTCTGTCTGTCTGTCCGTCTCCGTCCGTCTGTCCCCGTCCGTCCGTCCTAAAGGCGTCTTTTGCGGACAAGTTGCAGTCTCGTTGCGTCGCGAGGGTCGGTAGGTCTGGAGACGTTGGGTCTTCGAAGCCCATTTCTTTGTCTCGAAGTCGCGGGCGGAAGTGGCCTTTCGGAGGGTCTCGCTGCAGACTCCTACTTTCCGCGAAAAAGCGTCCGAGGAAACGTAGCTGTTGTGTGGAGGATTAGACGGTGGAAGAAGACGAAGAAGGAGAAAAGAAACACGTAAAATGAAGACGAAAGGGGAAAAAACTTGTTAAACGGAAGACTAAAGGGGAAAAAAAAAAACGTTAAACAGAAGACTAAAGGGAAAAAATCTTGTTAATCGGAAAACTGAAGAAAAAAAAACACTTATCAAACGGAAGACTAAAGGGAAAAAAAACTAGTTAAACAGGACTAAAGGGAAAAAAAACTGTTAAGCGGAAAACTGAAAAAAAACCCACATCAAACGGAAGACTAAAGGGAAAAAAACTTGTTAAATGGGAGGAGAAGGGGAAAAAAGACCTTGTTAAATAGGGAAAGACGCGCCAAAGAGGGAGAGAGCTATACATGGACGATCCCGAGGAGGAAGTAGTAAGTGCTAGAGTGCGGACGAGCGAAGGGAGGACCAGTGTTTCATTAGGGTGAGATGGGAGGGATATCATGGCAGAGGAAGGGTGGGTAGGGAGGTTGGCGGGGGGGGGGGGGGGAGTCAGAGTGGGCGTGGGAGGCTATCATGATGCCCTGAGGCGGGTAAGCGGGGAGGGTGTGGAGGATGACGTCCTGCCCGAGGCCATGGAGGTGGGGGTGACGCTGCGTAAGAGGACGAGGGTAGACTGAAGTAAAAAAAGAAAAAATCTTGTGGAAAAAGAAACTTGAAAAGGGGCAAGGGGGAGGGTAGATTGATAGAGGGAGAGGGTGGAGAGAGAGAGTATGTAGGGAAGGTAAGGAGAGAGAGAGAGAGAGAGAGAGAGAGAGAGAGAGAGAGAGAGAGAGAGAGAGAGAGAGAGAGAGAGAGAGAGAGAGAGAGAGAGAGAGAGAGAGAGAGAAAGAGAAAGAGAGAGCTTGATTAAGGACACAATTTGAAACTAGCTACAATCCAATGGAGATAGAAATATGGTAATGACAGTAGATTTGATCAATAGACACGCAAAAATGTCTAATGATAATCAGCATTAGTAAAAAACAAGACGTTAATGTCTGATAGTGAATAAACTCATCATTGAAGTCACGAGAGCTTGATATAAAGAGGAAGCCGCGGCAGTTTAGATGGGTAATATAGCGATAAATCGAAAGTCAGACATGGAAAACTGTGGAGGGATATTAGTATGCGAAAAAAAACATACGATGTGGTTTAGGGAAAAAAACGGAAAAAACAATTTGTGAGGAAATGATTAGTGGAGGAAAGGGAACATTATAGCTGAGCAAGAAGACGAAAACATATGGCCCGGCTGAGAGGTTAACAACGGGATTGTGATAACAGTTGTTAGGGGAAGCAAAAAAAGAGAGACCAGACCAGAAACTGCTCGTTCTGTTCATTGCATTTGGATGAGATCTGGAGCGCCGGGAGATCTTTGTGTCTCTCGTAATGCATCCTTGTTGGAATCCACCTCCTCGTAATAAGTGGATTGGTCCCTCTTGAAGTGCATCCTACCCGGGGTCCCTAGGTATGTGTGTGTGCAAGAGTATCGTGTTGCAGTCGGTGTCGTTCGGTCCTGGCGGCGGCTGCGTCTCGCCAGACACGGAACCAGGACGTTGTAACTCGTGTTTGGGTCATTGCCTGGTTAGTAGATATTGGCATCGAGGTCTGTGTCTAGTAACGGAGCGGCGGGAAGTTCAACAAGGTCACAAGAAGGATGCTGAGATCAGGGGTACTTTCGTGTGTACGCATTTCTATTCTACGTACACGAGACACCGAGGCGTTTTAAAATCTGTGTCTGTATTCTTGTCGGCGATAAGGTGACAAATTGTGGATGTATATCGTTGACATCTAGTGTGGGTTAAATCAGCATTATGTGAGCCACACGGCCCACATTCCCGCGTGTGTGCCAGGGAGGACTTCCCCTTATTTTCTTAACGACTTGTATGCCCATCCCTGCTTCACACATCTTTCTTTAGCCTTTTCTCCCGCTGACGTGAAGCTCATGTATGGAGATTTCGCAGTTTAATCCCTCAAGTTAAACCGCGATGCCAGGTAATTTATTGGGTCCTAATCTCAGCAGGTAGAGACAGGGACGGCGAGGGTGCGGCGGCGGCGCTGTCCTCGCCCTTCGGTTCCTAGACGCCCTCCGCCGGGGATCACCTCCGCGACACGTCACACCCCCGGCCGCTCGGACGTCACGTCGCGCATGTCTCGTCGCCTCTTGGTCCTTGCATGCGCTATGATTGCTTTATGAATGATCGTATGCATGGCTACTCTCTTTATTACTCCCAGTGTTCATCTCTTTTCTTCTTTGAGGTTCTCTTCCATCTCTCACCGGGGAATATTATTGAGAAAAAAATCGAGTTTCGCATTCGGTGACAGGTGAAAAAGTTCCCACCTGACTCCCGCGCCGAGACTGTTATGATCCGAAGTCCGTCCTCGACTCGAGACTCGAGGGTCGGAGGCAGGTGTCCAGGCGGCGAGGAGCTCCTCCAGCCTCGCGGATTCTCGAGAGGAGGCTGCTTGCTCGCGTCACCAGCTCATGTGATCCTTTGATATGTAAATGTGTGTCTCGGGCGCACACCACGGCCGGGGTGACATGTGGATTCGCATTAGTCTTTACGGCCGCTCGCATCATTAAAACCGGCCATCAATCCTCTAATCCGGCCATCAACGGTTAAATCTGGACTGATACTACCGGTATCCGGATTACGTGCGCCTTTTTCGAGAATTGAAATTAATACCGCGTCGTATTCTGAACTGCCGCAAAATCTGGTCCCGGACGCTCGGGATGATCCCCTTTTGAAAATCGCCTTAGGGTACTCTCGGCATAAAGGCGATGCTTTTATTTTCTCTTTTACAATTCCAGCTTACCTGCTTAGGCCCTACATGGTCTTCATTCTGGAATTTTACTTTAGGTATTTTTTATTTGTTTATTTCTTTTTTCTTATTTACTCTAGGTATTTTTTTTATTTGTTTATTTCTTATTTCTTATTTACTCTAGGTATTTTTTATTTGTTTTTTCTCTTTTTTACGGCCCAATGATTCGTCGTGATTAGGAGTCACCCAAGAAGCCGATTATCCTGCTTGGACGCACGAGATTCGCCTCAGCTGTGCTTGGGATGCAAGGAGGTGTGGATCTCGTTCTCTCTGTAGAATTTGGTGTTGAAAAGGGTTATTTTATGGGTGGTGTTTACTTGTACCTTCGTTATTGGTGCTTGAATATCAGTCTATCTGTCTGTTTATCTATCTATCTAATATATAATATATATAATATATATATATAATATGCATGCATACGAATAAACAAACAAGTACATAACACGTGATACACACACACAACAAACATGAATTTATAATGAGCATAACGAAATTATGGCGCGCGAGCGCGCGCGCGCACACACACACACACACACACACACACACACAACACACACACACACACACACACACACACACACACACACACACACACACACACACACACACACACACATATTCAAACTCAATCTCATACTCACACACGCATAAATAAATCCGTAGGATAAATATTATGTGAAAGTACGCGTTCATATAGTTAATTAGCCAGATAGACATGATCAGGTATTTTTATAAATGATTAATATTTTTCATAGGTTTTTCACTCACAATTGAATTTGCGACCTGTTTTGTTTTGCTATTTAATTAATTTACATATTTTCCTTATTAATAATTAGATAACCGTATGGCCTCCGAAGTCCGTTGTTTGTAGTAGTCCGATATATGGTAATGAGTCCGAATTTGAATGAAGTTTGGGGTCCAGGTAGAGCGAAGGCGAAGGCTGGGTAACCGGCTGTCTGTCCCGGGAGCCGATAGTTTGATTTCTCTCTCTCTATCGATTTCATTCTTTCTCTCTCTCTCTCTCGATTTCTTTCTTTTTCTCTCGATTTCTCTCTCTCTCGATTTCTTTCTTTCACTCTCTCGATTTCTTACTTTGTCTCTCTCTCGATTCTCTTTTTCTCTCGATTTCTCTCTCTCTCGATTCTTTCTTTCTCTCTCTCTCGATTTCTTACTTTGTCTCTCTCTCGATTTCTTTCTCTTCTTCTCTCTCGATTCTCTCTCTCTCTCTCTCTCTCTCTCTCTCTCTCTCTCTCTCTCTCTCTCTCTCTCTCTCTCTCTCTCTCTCTCTCTCTCTCTCTCTCTCTCTCTCTCTCTCTCTCGATTTCTTTCTTTCTCTCTCGATTTCTCGATTTCTTTCTTTTCTCTCTCGATTCTCTCCTCTCTCTCTTTCTCTCTCTCCGATTTTTTTCTCTTTCTCTCTCTCTCGATCTCTCTCTCTCTCTCTCTCTCTCTCTCTCTCTCTCTCTCTCTCTCTCTCTCTCTCTCTCTCTCTCTCTCTCTCTCTCTCTCTCTCTCTCTCTCTCTCTCTCTCTCTCTCTTCTCTCTCCTCTCTCTCTCTCCTCTTCTCTCCTCCTCTCTCTCTCTCTCTCTCTCTCTCTCTCTCTCTCTCGAAATTTTGCTAACCTGCGTTCGATCCTGCGCGCTGCCAGTGGATGGAAACCCCGGACATTCCTTACACAAAAGGAGAGGTTTAGAAACAAAATAAAACACGTATATCACTGCAAAGAATATCTATTGTGACAAATGGAATTGAAACTAAACCTAAAAACCTTAGATCTTCTCCTTTTCTCCCCGAACAACCGACCCGTCTGACCCGCAAACCGACAGATCGAAGCCACACGCCTGAAACCCGACGCCGCCCGAACGAGTGACACCGATTTTGAATCCTAAACACGTGATTCGTGGGATGCTGGGCGTGGATCTTCTCTCTCATCTCCGGGGCTGTGGAAAGCGAAGGGTTTGTACTCGGTTTGGGAAAGGAAAAAAAGATAAAAAAGTCGCAGCGATTCGGGAGTTTCTGTCGGGTCGGGTCGGGTCGGCGTGTGTCGTAGGCCTATGGAGATAGCGACACGTTTTTTTTTTTTTTTTTTTTTTTTTTTTTTTTTTTTTTTTCGGGCGATAAATTGAATGTTTTCGTGGGATAGCGGAGTGAATATTGATTACTGATTTTTTTTTTTTTTTTTTCTTTTTTTTTTTTTTTACCGGTTTTCACGAAGATTTTTCTAAAGTGTGTAATGTTTTTTTATTTTTTTTTTCAGTCAATATAAGATAAACTAGATTTTTTCATTCGAAGATATGTGTAGTGTTCTCTCTGTTTTTAGATAAACTAGATTTTTTTCTTATTGGAGTGCCATGTCATGAAAATAATGCACACACACCACACACAACACCACCACACACACACACACAACACACACACACACACACGCACCACACACACGCACACACCACACACACACACACACACACACACACACACACACACACACACACACACACACACACACACACACACACACACACACACACACACACACACACACACACACACACACACCTAAATCTCGATCACGACCCAATCGAAACATGATATCAAGTCAAACACACCAACACTCATTTTCCTCGAATCACACACACAAAAAAAAGAACCCGAGCGATAAAAAAAATAAATAAAAAAAAACGAAAAAAAAAAAACGAAAAAAAAAAAAAAAAACGCGTGCATGTTATGGCCATCCTCGCAGCCGGTGGTATGCATCCTTGGCCGGTCATGCGGGTAGAACGGCCAACATTTGCTTAGCTGGTGAACTGTTGGCTTAGGTGTGGCCGGGGGTTGCCTGCTGCAGTTGCGCGGTTATCCTCTTCCTCGGGTTCTGCTTGGGGCGCCGCCGCGGCAGAGCTTTGGGGCATGGGCGCCGGCGGCTTTGGCGACGCGGGTTCTGGTTGTGGGTTGGGTGGGTGGGCGTGTGCCTAGGCAAGCACGCAAAACACGCACGCACACACACACGCACACATACACACATACACCACATACACATACACATACACATACACATACATTCATACGTCATACATAGATGTACATGCATACATACATATATGCATACGTACACAAGTACATACAGACATATATATATATATATATATATATATATATATATTATATATATATATATATATATATATATATAAATAAATAAATATATATTTATTTTATTTATATATATTTATATATATATATATTTATTATATATATATATATATATATTTATATATATATATATATATATATATATATATATATATATATATATATATATATATATATATATATATATATATATATATGCCTAAGCAATAAATGAACCCTCCTAGCTTAATACCTCTGAATAAATAAAGATGATTATAAGAACTTAGGAGACAGGGCGGGAAATGACAAGCTGTAAAAGGCATATCAAAACAACCTTGAATTATTAGTGTAATAATCTAATTTCCCTCCCTCGGCCGAGCGTAGGCCTACCTCACCGTGACCCCCGGCGCCGCCACGCCTCCGGGACGGTTGACCTCTGACCCAGCACGTTGATGATGAAAGGTCTCTAAATAATTGACCAAAATGTCGTACATGTAATTTCCGTGTAAAGGAGCCTCCCTTTTTTACACGTGTAGGATGCGGGATTATATAGGCCTATGAAGACCTTTTTTCCTTTCTTTTTTTTTTTTTTCTTTTTTTTGGTATTTTTTTTCTCGTTTTTTGAGGCGCTGATTATTATTTTCAGGGATTTGCTTTGATGGCGTTTTGTGTGGAGTCGGAATGGGGGTACATTTTTATTTTCTTTTGTGCAGTAACGAATAGGTATTTGTAACAATATAATCTTTCTTTTCAGTCTCTTTCTTGACTATCTTGATTATTCATCCTCATAAGCCTTACAACCGTCGTGAGTTTGCATATTCCTTGGTTTAATCACTTTGGGCATCATCCCTTCCCGATTTAATCACCTATACATCACCGTCTATATTTGGGCATCATCCCTTCTCGATTTCTATATTTGGGCGCATCGATTTCTATATTCGGGCATCATCCCTTCCGAATTCGCATCATTTCTTCTATATTTGGGCATCATCCCTTTTCTATATTTGGGCATCATCCCTTCCCTTCTATATTTGGGCGATTTCTATATTTGGGCATCATCGATTCGGCATCATCCCCTCCTTCTATATTTGGGCATCATCCCTTCCCGATTTCTATATTTGGGCATCATCCCTTCCCGATTCTATATTTGGGGCATCATCCCTTCCCGATTTTATATTTGGGCATCATCCCTTTTCGATTTCTATATCGGGCATCATCCCTTCCCGATTCTATATTTGGGCATCATCCCTTCTCGATTTCTATATTTGGGCATCATCCCTTCCCGATTCTATATTGGCATCATATTCTTTATTTGGGCATCATCCCTTCCCCCATATTTGGGCATCATTCCCGATATTTGGGCATCATCCCTTCCCGATTTCTATATTTGGGCATCATCCCTTCCCGATTTCTATATTTGGACATCAACCTACATTAACACGAAGGGAGGAAAACAGCAGAATAACCAATAGCGATTTTTTTCTTTCTTTCTTTCTTTCTTTCTTTCTTTTTTACATGGACACGGTTATTGAGACAAAAGACAACATCTCAAAAGGATGAGGTAATTTATTTTATTCTTACCCCAATCTTGATAAGATCATGCGTGTGCTGACAATTCACATAGAAAAGTTGGGTATAATAACACAGGACTGACCAATGGCGGGTCAATTTGCACGTTGGGTCATGTGAAAAACATGAAAAGATATTATTCAAGATTAAAAAATACCTGATTATCGGTCTATCTGGATGATTAGCTATATGAACGCGAAATTTCACATCATATTTATCCTACGTATTTATTTATGCGTGTGTGAGTATGAGATTGAGTTTGAATGTGTGTGTGTGTGTGTGTGTGTGTGTGTGTGTGTGTGTGTGTGTGTGTGTGTGTGTGTGTGTGTGTGTGTGTGTTGTGTGTGTGTATGTTTGTATAATTTCATATGATATTTATCCTACGTATTTATTTATGCGTGTGTGTGAGTATGAGATTGAGTTTGAATGTGTGTGTGTGTGTGTGAGTGTGTGAGTATGAGATTGAGTTTGAATGTGTGTATGTGTGTGTGTGCGTGTGTGTGTGTGTGCGTGTATGTATGTGTGTGTGTGTGCGCGCACGCGAGGAAAGGACAGGCGAGCGAGTCATCATCCAGCGGTCACGGCCGGGCTCAGCTGGGGGCCTCGGCGTGAGGAAAAAGGGACGTTATTAAGACCTAAGAAAGGGGTCGGAGGATGGTGTCGCGGC
>NW_020872967.1:318013-325513 GCF_003789085.1 Penaeus vannamei | reverse complement strand
TTGCGAGTGTGTTTGTTTATTTTTTTCCTCTCACTCTGATTATGCAAAGCTTGAAAATCCGGTTCAGGTGTCTGTGACTTGTGTTTATTGTTTATACCGTGCGGTGGGTGGGATTGTGGCGCGTGATGAGGGAGGGTGAAGGTGATTGTGGTGGGAAGTGAGAGAAGGAAGAAGGAGAGGGAGAGGCATAGAGAGAGAAATAGAGAGAGGGATATATATATGTAGATATATATTGAGAGAGAGAGAAAGAAAGAGGGAGAGAGAAAGAAAAAGAGAGAGAGAAAAAAAAAGAGAGAGAAAGAGAGAGATAGCGAAAGAGAGAGAGATAGCGAAAAGAGAGAGAGAAGAAAGAGAGAGAGATAGAGAGAGAGGAGAGATAGCGAAAGAGAGTAAGATAGCGAAAGAGAGGAGAAGCGAGAGAGAGAGAGAGAGAGAGAGAGAGAGAAGAGAGAAAGAAAGAGAGAGAGAAAGAAAGAGAGAGAGAGAAAGAAAGAGGGAGAGAGAGAAAGAAAAGAGGAAGAGAGAAAGAAAGAGAGAGAGAGAAAGAAAGAGAGAGAGAGAAAGAAAGAGAGAGAGAGAAAGATAGATAGATAGAGAGAGAGAGAGAGAGAGAGAGAGAGAGAGAGAGAGAGAGAGAGAGCGAACGGTATGCAGGGGCACACACTCAGCAGAAAAACAGATATATAACATTACACAAATGGACTAACGCTAATGCACACGGTTGTATAAGCCAAGGTTTATATAAGTATTTACGTAAACCTTGGTATAAGCGGCCTATCTGTGAGCGTCTTCGCGTGCAGGTGACGAACGCAACAGAAGGAAAGAAAAAGAAAGAATCACGTTGCAGGAGCCCCCCCCCCCCAAAAAAAAAGGAAAAGAAAAAGAAAAGAAAAGAAAAAAAACAGTAGACTTCCTTGGGGAACCACGGGCTGCGTGTCATAAACCCGCCATCGATTCGCACGCTGATCGAAAAAAATGTGAGGAAGCAATAACTGGGATTTACAACATCGCCGACGGATGGGCCGAGGGATGTTGTGAGGAAGTAATAACTGGGATTTACAACATTTCGGGATTTTGTGGTGAGGAAGTAATAACTGGGATTTACAACATTTCGGGATTTTGTTGGAATTTACAACAGATCGGAAGAGCGTCGAGTAACATCGACTCGCACGCTGATCGAAAAAATGTGAGGAAGCAATAACTGGGATTTACAACATCGGCGACGGATGGGCCGAGAGATGGTGAGAAAAGTAATAACTGGGATTTACAACATCAACGACGGATGGGCCGAGAGATGTTGTAAGGAAGTAATAACTGGGATTTACAACATCGACTCACACACTGATCGAGAAATGTGAGGAAGTAATAACTGGGATTTACAACATCGACGCGGGAACGAGACAGTCAGCGCCAACTGCCTCGTTCGGTGATCTTGACCTTTGCTCACGGTCGCTGGTGTTCGGATAAATGCGCTTTATTACTGGTGTACATCGTTGGCCGCGATTTATGGGGCTTTAATCAGCATGTATTGGGCTTTTTTTTAGTGTGCCGTCTGCTTCCTTTTCTTTGTCTCTGTGTCTGTTTCGGTCTTTCTCTCTCTCTCTCTCTCTCTCTCTCTCTCTCCTCTCTCTCTCTCTCTCTCTCTCTCTCTCTCTCTCTCTGCTCTTCTCTTTTCTTTTCTTTTTTTCTCTGTCTCTCTCTCTGAAGCGTATCTTCTCTCACCGTCAGCTTTTGTCTTCTCCATCTCCCTCTCTTCTCTTTCTATCTCTCTCTCCCTCTCTCCCTCTCTACCCCGTTCCTATCCCCCCCACCGCCCCCAGCACCTTGCCCGTCGCGGCTACCCAGTTCCCACAGGTTGCAGGAGTGAGGGCGCCCCTTGCCCCAGTTCCTCATTAAGGTCATTACTGCTGATTAAGATCATGTCTCCCCTTTCGTCTAAAGTTGATGAAGTCTGTGGTGGTGGAATATTTCTTGCCGTTGCTGTTGTTAATGTGATCTGTGATTTTTGTTTTCTTTTTTTTCTCTTTTTTGTGTCTGTTTATCTCTCTTCTCTTCTCTCTTCTCTTTCCTTCTTTTCTCTTTCTCCCTCTCCCTCTCTTTCTCTCTCTCCTCTCTTTCTCTCTCTCTCTCTCTCTCTCTCTCTCTCTCTCTCTCTCTCTCTCTCTCTCTCTCTCTCTCTCTCTCTCTCTCTCTCTCTCTCTCATTACCTCGCTCGATGTTGGCGTTTTGTGCTTCTTCTGGGTCCGCTGTTCCCCCCTTTTTAAGTCTACGGTTTGTTTGTTCTGGTATTGAAGAGTGTGCGGGCGTGACTCCACATTCTTCGGGTTTCTCGTGTCTGCCATATTGCTGCCGGTGTGTTAGGAAAATATCCGTCGGCCCGTAGTAAAATTCCCGAAGGAGTAGCAGCTGGTATATGCCTTTTATTTATCGTTGTGGGGAATTTATGGCTGATAGCTCTGTGTCCTCGTGGTGGAGCGGTCGTTAGGGCTGGTTGGGTGGGTATCGGAGTGTCTTTGGTTGTGTGCGTTCGGTGCAAGGGTGATAGGTCGTTCGTGCTGTGTTTGGATTTTGTCTGCCCGTTCCTCCACGAGCTGGAATGGGTACAAGTTGGTGTGTTAATTTCAAAAATGAACACAGAAACGCACATGTTCGTATACGCACAGGCGCACACACACGCATACGCACGCGCACACACGCATACGCACGCACACACACACACACACACACACACACACACACACACACACACACACACACACACACACACACACACACACACACACACACACACCAAGCCTGCATATGTAAAAAAAAAGTGCTTGTGTGTGTCTTCGTTGCAACGTCTGAGTTTGGGATCGTTGAACCCACGTGTGCGGAGCTTAAGAAGAAATCCTCTTAGAGCCTTAACGTAGCAAGTAATCCGTTTGATTCAACTTAAGAGTGTCTAACATACAGCCCAGCAGTCGCCATTGCCCCCCCACCCCCCCGCCCCCCACCCTCGCCTTCCACTCCATCGCTTCCCTTCCCTTTCCTCTCTCGTCTCTCCTCTCGCTCTTCCCGTTCTTTTCTTTCCTTCTCCTATTCCTATTCCCTTCTCTTTCCTATTCCTTCTCCCTTCCTCTCCTCCTCTTCCTCCACCCCTCTCTGCCTCTCACTCTCCCTCACCGTCATCTTCCCCTGCTCTTTCCCCTTCCTCTCAGTCTCTTCGCCCTTCCCCTTTCCCTCTCTCTCCCTTCCCCCACCCCCTCTCATTCTCTTCCCTCGTTTTTTCTCTCCCCCCCCCCCTCTCTCTCTCTCCCGTCTCTCTCTCTCTCTCTGTCTCTCCCCCTCTCTCTGTCTCTTCCCCTCTCTCTGTCTCCCCCCCCCCTTCTCTCTCTCTCTCTCTCTCTCTCTCTCTCTCTCTCTCTCTCTCTCTCTCTCTCTCTCTCTCTCTCTCTCTCTCTCTCTCCCTCTCTCCCTCCCTCCCTCCCTCCCTCCCTCCCTCTCCCCCGTGCGTCACAAGTCGGCTCTCGCTCCGCCCATTTGGATAAATCCACTAAATAGTCCAAAATACCCACAGCGGCTGTAAGGCTTCGCAGACTGGAGTGCGGGTGTGCGAGAGAGAGAGAGAGAGAGACTGCAGGGACATCGCGAGAGGGGGAAGGGGGGAATGGAGGGGGAGGGAGAGGGAGGGGGAGGAATGGAGGTGGAGGGAGGGATGAAGAAGGGAGGGAGGAAAGGAGAGGGAGGAAAGGAGAGGGAGGGGGGGGGGAGAGAGAAAGGAGGAGGGGGAGGGAGAAAGGAGGGGGAGTGGGAAGGAGAAGAGAGAAGGAAAGAGAGAGAGAAGGGAAGAGAGAGAGAGGGAGAGAAGGGAAGAGAGAGAGACAGGGAGAGGGAGAGAGAGAGAGAAAGAGAGAGAGAGAGAGAGAGAAGGAAAGAGAGAGGGAGAGAGAGAGAAGGAAAGAGAGAGGGAGAGAGAATACAGAGAAGGAAAAGAGAAGGAGAAAGAATTATTCTACAAGGAGACGGATGTTGATTTGCTTGTTGTATGAACTATATTCATAGGATCATATGTGTAATGTTAGTTCAGACGTAGTTTAATGTTGGATTGTAGTATAATGAACGCGCAATTTGATTATGTAGTTCGGATGAGCTTTGTTTGAACGCATGGTCATAACCGACCGGCTACATGGCTATCTACGAATGTTTCGTCTCCACGCAGATGCCCTATGTTGAACGTTGGCGCTATTGAGGACACAGAAAGCGTTGAATAATTTCGTTATTATTATATGAAATTATTATATTATTATTACTATTATTATTGATTATATTAATAATTTTTATTATTATTATTTATTTATTTTACTTATCATAATTATATTTTTGGGGGGTGGAGCGGGGGGATTATATACCAGAAAGTCAGGAGGGAAGAGGAAAATAAAGGACAGCAATTAGATAACTGGGAAAGATAGAAAGAGAGAGAGACAGAGGCCACGAAAAACCCTCTGAGGGAAAAGAGAGATAGAGCGTGTAAGTTGGGGGTCAATTGGTCTGTGGATGAACTCCATTTTCTAAAATGAGTTGATTCACTGGTAGGGGTTGAGTGCGGGGTGAGAAAGGTGTGGATCATAAGTGAGAGGGGAAGGCTGGCGCGTTCACATTGTAGTAGTGAGTTAAGCGTTATGTGGATGGGTTGTTCTCTTTCTGAGGGGAATCGCAGTGTAAGGGCCGTCGATGGCTTCATTTCTAAGACGGCAGGTTTCCCTACGTGATGTAGCGCGTGAAATCTTTGCAGCAGCCGGGAATAATTGACCACCTTTTCTGTCTGACTTGGAATTCCTTAATCGTCTTCTCTTATTTTTACTATTACATGTACACTACTCTATATATACGGACAGTCTATATCATTGCTGTAACCTCCCAGTAGACCGGTCTCGCGACGTTTTGTTTTGTTCTTGTTAAACGTTCCCTCCTACCGTCCAAAATCCCCCCTCGCCCCTCACTCCTCCTTCTATTCCCCCCACCCTTCCTCTCTCTTCCCTGTCCCCCCACCCGCCTCACTCCCTCACTCTCTTCCCCAACCCCTCATCCTCTCCTCTCTTCCCTCTACCCTCACCACTCCTCTCTTCCCTATCCCCCGCCCCACCCCACCCCTTCCTCTCTTCCCTCACCCCGCCTACCCCTCTCTCTTCCCCTCAAAAAACCCACCCTCCCTCTCTGCCCTCTCTCTGGCCCCCCACCCTCACCCTCCCCCTTATTCCTTTCCCACTCCTCACCCTCCTCTCTTCCCCCATACCCCTTCACCCCACTCTCAAATAAGGGCTACCTGGCAGCGGTCAGTGGTAAGTCTTACGCTATAGAAGCTTGTGAATGAATTTGTTATGGAGAGAGAGAGAGAGGAAAGGAGGAAGAGAAGAGAGAAAATAGGAGAGGAGAGATGAAAGAAAGAGAAAGATAGGAGAGATGGATGAGAGTAAAGAAAAGAGGAAGGGAGAAAGAATGAGAGAAATGAGAGGGCAAAGAGAAGGAAAATAGGAAAAAGTGTAGATAGAAAAAAGGGAAACAGAAGAGGACAGAAATAGAATTGAGTAGCGAGTAACCCACGGAAAATGAGAAAGAGAAAATATAAAAAGGAATAAACCGACTTAGAAGAGAAGAGCAGAGAGCTGGAAAGAACCCTCCGGGGCAGAACCAATGGCCGCTTCCTCCCTCCGCCATGAGGTTCGTTCGGTTTTCAAGGATTACAAATCTATGTTTCTGTCTCTCCTCTTTTTTTCTTTCTTTCTTTCTTTTCTTTCCCCCCCCCCCTCTCTTCTTTCCTCTCTTCTCTCTCTCTCCTTTTTCTCTTTCTCTTTCTCTTTCCCTCTTCTTCTCTCTCTCTCTCTCAGTCCTCTTCTCTGCCTCTCTCTTCTCTCGTATCTCTCTCTCGTCCTCTCCTCTTTCTCTCTCTCTCTCTCTCTCTCTTCTCGCTCCCTCTCCCATCTCTCCTCTTCTCTCTCCCTTCTGTCCCCCTGTCTGTCTGTCTGTCTGTCTGTCTCCTCTCTCTGTCTGTTTCTCTCTCTCTCTCTGTCCTGGTTCTCTCTCTCCTCTCTCTCTCTCTCTCCTCTCTTCTTCTCCCCTCTCTCTCGTCTCTTCTCTCTCTTCTCTCTCTCTCTCTCCTTTTCTGTGTCTGTCTTGTCTGTCCTGTCTGTCTCCTCTCTCTCTCGTCTCTCTCTCTCTCCTCTCTATCTCTCCTCTCATCTCTCATCTCTCTCTCTCCTCTCTTCTCCCTCATCTCATCTCTGCTCTCTCCTCTTTTCATTCTTTCTTCCCCTCCCTCTCCATCTCTAGTCTCCCAAAACAACCCGTCTCGACCAAACGCTTCTTCCGATTTCTGCTGCCTCTTCTCCGTTTCTTGGAAGACAAGCTGGTTTTTCCGAGGGACCACGCCGTTCGGGGGCAAATTTTAATCTGCGTTGGCGATCTTGTGGCGGTTTGTATTTTCTTTTTTCATTTTTGGGGGAAGATTTTGGCTGTCTGTCTGTCTGTCTCGCTCTTTCTCTCTCTCTTTCTTTCTTTCTTTCTTTTTTCTTTCCTTTCTCTCCTCTTTCTCTTTCTTTCTCGTTTCTTCGTTTCCTCTTTGTCTTTTCTCTTTCTCTCTCTCTCTCTCGTCTCTCTCTCTCTCTCTCTCTCTCTTCTCTCTCGTCTCTTCTCTCTCCTCTCTCTCTCTCCCTCTCTCTCTCTCTCTCCTCTCTCTCTCTCTCTCTCTCTCCTCTCTCTCTCTCTCTCTCTCTCTCTCTTCTTCTCTCTCTCTCTCTCTCTCTCTCTCTCTCTCTCTCTCTCTCTCTCTCTCTCTCTCTCTTCTCTCTTTCTCTTTCTCTCTTTCCCCCCCCCGCCTCCCCTCTCTCTCTCTCTCCTCTCTCTCTCTCTCTCTCTCTCTCTCTCTCTCTCTTCTCTCTCTCTCTCTCTCTCTTCTCTCTCTCTCTCTCTCTCTCTCTCTTTTTGCGTCGTCTCGAAGGTCGTCTTGGTTTGGGGGAACTGTCGAACCGCGCGTGTTCCTTGTTTAATAATTAGTGTGATTTTTATTATTTTTTATTTATTTATTATCGAGTTCACTTGTACGGATGTGCTATATATTTATTCCCCGGGGAGATTAAGATATTTTTTATCTGTCTACTTCTAAATCAGTCTCTCTTGTCAACCTAATTGTATCTGTTCTCTGTTATTTTTTTGCTATTTTTTTTTTTTTTTTTTTTTTGCTTTTAAACCCAAGTAGATCTTTCAAGCATTTTAAAAAAAATCTATCTCTATCTAATTTCTAAATCAATTTACTCTACTGTTCTTTTTTTCAATTTAATATTATATCTATCTGGTCTATCTATCATTTTTATTCTTTAATTTATTCTATCTGTCTATCTTTATTCAATTTTTTTATCTATTCAATCTTTTCCAATTATCTATCTATCTAATCTTGTTCTATCCCATACTATATATACTTCTCTCTCTACAGGTGTGCTAGACCAGACAGAGCTCGTCATCATC
>NW_020872967.1:310946-312913 GCF_003789085.1 Penaeus vannamei | reverse complement strand
AAAGAATTAAATGAGTTTTCAAATTATTATTACATATTTCACCAAAACCTTTCAATACCCTCTTCCCACTTGAATATAAATTTCACACCTTGACCTTATAAAAGAAAAAATAAATTAAAATTGATTTCAAATATTATTTAGACCACCCAACGCATTTCACACCTTTCACCCTAAATAAAAATAAATAGATGATTCCAATATTAACATTATTCCCCCAACCCTATTTCCACGCCTTGGACCCTATAAAAAAAGATAAATTGATTCCAAAAAATTTTGTCCAGCAACACCATTTTACCACCTTGACCCAATAAAAAATCAAAATGATTCCGAAATATTACATATCCCCCCAACGCATTCACAACCTTGACATAAAAAAAATAAATTGATTCAGATATTCGTCCACAACACATTTTACACCTTAATCATAAGAAAAATCAATTGCGTTCGAAATATTACATATTCCCCCAACCTATTTCACGCCTTGACCTTCTATAAAATAGATTGATTCCAAAATTTATCCCACCAACACATTTTACTCCTTGGACCCAATTAAAAAATCAATTGGTTCGAGAAATATTACATATTCCCCAACCTATTTCACGCCTTGACCTTATAGAAAATAAATTGATTCTAAAAAAAAAAATAGTGCACCAACCCCTGTTTTTCACCTTGACCCAATAAAAAACCAAATTTGATTCGAAATTATTACAATATTCACCCAACGCAAATTCGCACCTTGACCTTATGGAAAATAAATTGATTTGAATATTACATATTCCCCAACACATTTCACGCATTGCCCTTAATAGGAAAATAGATTGATTCCAGATATTTCGTCCACTAATACATTTTACACTTAATCCATAAAAAATCAAATTGGTTCGAAATATTACATATTCCCCCAACCTATTTTTACGCCTTGACATTCTATTAAATAAATTGATTCCAAAAAATTTGTCCAACGCATTTTCACACCTTGACCCTATAAAAAATTCAATTGGTTCCTAATAATATTACATATTCCCCAACCTATTTCACGCCTTGACCTTATAGAAAATAAATTGATTCGAAATATTACATATTCCCCCAACCTATTTCCCACACCTTTGACCTTCTAGAAAATAGATTATTCCAAAAATTTAGTCACCAAACCCCTGTTTTCACCTTGACCATATAAAAAATCAATTGATTCGAAAATATTACAATATTCCCAACTATTTCACGCCCTTGACATAAAAAATAAATTGATTCCAAAAATTTAGTCCACCAACACATTTTACACTTTGACCCAATAAAAAATCAAATTGATAGGAGATATTACATACTTCCCCAATGCATTTTACTCCTTGCCCTTGTAGAAAATAAATTGATTCTAAAAAAAATTAGTCCGCCAACCATTTCACACCTTGACCCAATAAAAAATCAAATGATTCGAAATATTTACAATATTCACCCAACGCAATTCGCCCTTGACCTTATGGAAAATAAAATTGATTTGAAATATTACATATTTCCCCAAACCTATTCCACGCCTTGACCTTCTAGAAGATAAATTGATTCCAAAATTTAGTCCAAAAACACATTTTTATACCTTGACCCAATAAAAAATGAATGATTCGAAATATTACATATTCCCCAACCTATTTCACGCCTTGTCATAAAAATAAATTGATTCCAAACATTTTAGTCCACCAACCTATTTCACACTTTGACCCAATAAAAAATCAAAATTGATAGGAAATATTACATACTTCCCCAATGCACCTTACTCCTTGTCCTTCTAGAAAATAAATTGATTCCAAAATTTTTGTCCACCAACACATTTTACACCTTGATCCTATAAAAAATCAAATTGATTCGAAATATTACATATTCCCCCAACCTATTTTTACGCCTTTGACCTTCTAGAAAATAAATTCCAAAAATTTTGTCCACCAACACATTTTACACCTTGACCCAATAAAAAA
>NW_020872967.1:295946-308446 GCF_003789085.1 Penaeus vannamei | reverse complement strand
GGAAGTGTCGGCGTTCCAGAATGAAGGGAGAGGCCCCCGTGTGCTCGCGCGGCGCTGGCCCGGCCCTTCTCTCGGATCTCGGAGGAGTCAACCTAATTGTAGTATCTTGTATCCTAATTTACCGCTGATAGACAGGCCGGGGAGGGAATGTGGGCTCTTTGGTGCCATTAGCGGAGGCATGGCGGAGCACTCAGCCGCCCGGGTCGAGACGTTGCTAATGCCTCGTCGCGGGTTGCAGCTCGGGCCGGCGAGCATCTCGTGGAACTTCGCATAATTTACGTTTTGTGGGTAGCTCTGACAACGGGGGGGGGGGGACGTGTGGAGGTAGATTATTGTCTGTGAAACATGCATCTTTTTCTACAAAGCAGTCGTGTGTATACGTAGAAAGTGTTTTAGCACCGTTGTTGTTGTTTTTGTACAAAGTTACGTTCATGAATAGAGACAGCATTCAAACACACACATACACACACGCGCGCGCGCGCGCTCAAAGTTTCCTCTCTTTTAGATTTTTTAGAAAGATTTTTGCTGCCGTAATGTTCCAAAATGGCCGTGTCCTTCGAAAACCTCGGCTCACTCTCGGGAAAAACCGTGGCCGCTTGTCATTTGTTTTGTGTTGTTTTTTGTGGCTTGGTTATGGTCACCCGCGGGTTTCTGTGATAACCTTTAAGTTCCATTAACTCCTCTTCGTCCCCCACACACATATAATCCGATTTGCATTCTCGGCGCTTCGTGATATTATCTTTTTTTTTTTCAAAGATTTCCAGTTGACAATGTCGTTAGAGGAATCTCGCATATCGGGCGGATGGGAGGCGGCGCAGCGGTGCTCGGCTGTCTCGGAGTCCGGCAGAAAGGAGTCCGGTCGACAAGCGTGCTTTTAGACACACCATAAAGTCCCGACGCCGAACCCAGGGAGAGATAGTGGAGGAGTCAACCTTTTTGCGCGTCGGGTTTCGGCGGTGGCTAAAGTGGATCCTAATTTCTGCGGCGGGGAAGCGTGGACGTAAATAGTGCGAAGAGGAGCGTCGGGGGATTTTTCAACAGATTTTTTCGATTATTCAGACAAAGATAAAAGAGTATATTTGCACAGAGACTATAGAAACGTAAGTGTGTATTTATGTGTACTTACAAGATGCATAAATAGTCTGTGACAAGTCATTTTCAGTTGTTCCTCACTTATTAAAATGTTTATACTCGTAACGTGTGTCAACTGTTTTGTTTGTTTTCGTTACTAATTCAAAGTTTCATACTCGGGCGTGAAATGTTTTTTTATTTGTTTTCGTTACAAATCCATAGTTTCATACCGTAACCTGCGTGAACAGTTTTGTTTATTTTGGGTCCTCGGCGTGACTAAAAGTGAGGTCCGAAAAGTATCATGACCAAATCCTGGGCTCGGCCTGTTGTCGGGCAAGGTCTTCGAACACCCATATAACAGCGCTCTTCGCTACTACTTCGCACCTGATGCTACACCTGTCTCGCTATCCCACGGTGTCCCCTGCTCTCGTTTATGGCTCGTTTTTTTTAATGTTAGGTGATAATGTAGGGAGGCAGGGAGTTGTGATTATATAATTTTACTTGAGGAATAAGGTTATTTGATAGACTTGATTTGCTTGTATTTTTCTTTCGTATTTTTTATTTTTCAAGAAGGTTGATTGGTAAATAACAAATGACCTGAGTCAGCGAGCGCAAAGTTGAGTTGACCTGACGTGACCTTTAGCTATATACCTGACAGGTGACCTCCCATTCCCTGGGTGGGTCATAGTTTGGGAGGAGCAGTTTTGATCAGGGTCGGATAAAAAAAACTGTTTTGTTGTTGTTTATTATAAAAAATGAAGCTTTAGGATTTTTACATAAAAGAGACAACAGCGTATTCTTTACGTATGATGGATACACGAAAAGAATTTTAATTTTAGAACTTATTATTATTTTATTAGATTGGAGTTTGTTATAATTTTGTTTTTATATGAAAAATATTGAAAAAAGGATTTCTACGTTTTCCTAACACGAAGGGCATTTGCTTAACACGAAATAATGTTAATTTTAGATCTTTCATTACTCTTTCATTAAGCTGATATTGAAATATTTATAATTTAACTTCAACTGTAGTTATGCAAACATCTCCATCAACTCTTACCCAATTTAAATCCCCAAGCTGCGAATATACATTTTTTTCCTTCCGTATGATTCTTTCAAGGAAAACCCTAGAAGCCTAAGCTCCTTCTGTATGACTTTTAAGGAAAATGTAGGCCTAGAACTTCTGTATGACTCTTTCAAGGAAAACTGTAGGCCTAGAAGCTCCTTCTGTATGACTCTTTCAAGGAAAATAGGCCAAGCTCCTTCTGTATGACTCTTAAGGAAATTGTAGGCCTAGAGCCTTCTGTATGACTCTTTTAAGGAAAACGTAGGCTTCCCTTTTATTGTATAGAAGCTCTTCTGTATGACTTTTAAGGAAAATTGTAGGCCTAGAAACTTCCTCTATGACTTTTAAGGAAATTGTAGGCCTAGAAGCTCCTTCTGTATGACTCTTTTAAGGAAAATTGTAGGCCTAGAAGCTCCTGCATGACTTTTTAAGGAAAATTGTAGGCCTAGAAGCTCCTTCTGTATGACTTTCAAGGAAATTGTAGGCCTAGAAGCTCCTTCTGTATGACTCTTTCAAGAAAATTGTAGGCCTAGAAGCTCCTTGCCTGCGCGCCCATATCTCTCCCTGGTTCGCCATCCAACCGAAACCGGAGTTACCGCCCGGCCAGAGGACACAATGCCTCTTCTTCGGCACCAGGAACGCCTCTCGGTTGTCTCGCCCCCGTGAGGCCCCGGGGTTCGCTTCCTTTTTGCCTTTTTTTTCCACTTCTCCCTACATTTTTTTTTCCTTTAATACCCCCGGTCTCCTTTTGGGTTCTTTCAGCTGGGTTCTGTATCTGGTTGGTTTCTTTCTGTTTTGCGTGTTTTTTTCTTATTCGTTTTCTATTGTTTCTCTGTCTGTCTGTCTCTGTCTCTCTCTCTCTGTCTGTCTCTGTCTGTCTCTCTCTCTCTCTCTCTCTCTCTCTCTCTCTCTCTCTCTCTCTCTCTCTCTCTCTCGTCTCTCTCTTATGTCTCTCTCTATCTTTCTCTCTCTAACTATATCTTTCTCTCTGTCTTTCTCTGTCTCTATCTATCTCTCTTCTCATTCTCTCTCTCTCTCTCTATCTTCTCTCTCTCTCTGTCTCTCTCTCTCTCTCTCTATCTCTCTCTCTCTCCTTCTCTCTCTTCTCTCTCTCTCTCTCTCTCGCCCTTCCTCCTTCCTCCAACTCCCTCCCTCCACACCTCTCCCTCTCCCGCTCCAGCTCTCCATCTTTCTCTCCGATTCTTTCACTCTGTCCTCCTTCACTCTCCTTTCCACAATCCACCATTTCTTTTTCCTTGTCTCGTTTCCCTTACTTTATTGCCCTCTTATCATCTTGCTTCCATTCCCCCTTTTAAGAGATTCCCTTCGTCTCATTATCACATTTGCTCTCCTTTGTTACTCGCCGACCACTTTAAACCCCTCACTCTCCTCCTTTTCCATTCTTTTTCTGTTCTGTTCTTTCTCTTTCATTTTCTCCCCTTCCACGCCCATCTTCTGTCTTCTTTCTTCCCTCCTATTCTTCCCTTTCACGCTCATCTTCTGTCTTCCTTCTTCCTCCTTTTTTTCCCTTCCACGCTCATCATGTGTTCTTTCTCCCTTCCACGCCCATCCTCTGTCTTCTTCCCCATTTCCCCCCCTTCCACCCGCATCTTCCTCCCCCATCCCATCCACTTCTTTCTCTCTCCTTTCTTCCCCTTCCACGCGCTTCTCCCCCCCCTCCCCCCCCCCCCCCCATCCACTTCTTTCTCTTTCCATTTTCTCCCCTTCCACGCGCATCTTCCTCATCTCCCTCGCCCCTGCCTCGCCCCCGATGGTTGTTACCCCCTGCCATGGGTGCGGGAGAGGCTGGTGGCGACCCACACTGAGGAAATTGCAGGTAGATCCCTCACCGCCACAGGGGGCCTACCCGCGTCCCCTTCAGTCGTGTCCTGGCTCTTCGGACGTCGTGTTGTGCTCGTGCTCTACGGGAGGACCTGTCGCTCTCGATTTAGCGCGGTTCATATTCGTGTGGATATAGTTCTTGCGGATATAGTTCTTGTGGATATAGTCCTTGTGGATATAGTCCTTGTGGATATAGTTCTTGCGGATATAGTCCTTGCGGATATATGGATATAGTTTCTTGTGGGATATAGTTCTTGTGGATATAGTCCTGTGGATATAGTTCGGGTGTGCGTGGTGTGGATTGAAGTGGTGTTTTTGTTATTCGTTATCGTCCTGGACTTCGTTTGGCAGCAATTATTGGACAGGTAAATAGTGTGATGTTTTTTGTAGTGTTGTTTTTTTCTTCTCGATACGGTGTATGTATGTGTTGGGAATCGTGTTGGAATCGAAGTGTATATTGGTTCAGGAGTCGGTTGTAATTTATTTCGCGTTTCTCTATATTGTCTATAACTTTTCACACGACGTATGGCTTCTCGCTCGCCGCCCTTCGCTCGCTCTTCGCCTTCAGATCCTTCAGTGGGGTTTCTTCCGCCCCCTTAACCCCCTCCACCCCACCCCACCCTACACCCCCCGATCCCCCCAGTAGTAGTGCCTCGTAACCTGACATTGTTTCGAAGGACTTGAGTAACTCCCGCCTTGTTTTATTGTCCTGCGTTGTGTTTTATGCCTTTACGACCGCCTCCCGCCCGCCTTTCTGGCCGCCCATCGACTGCCGCCCTCCACCACGCTGCTACTCCACCCCGCCAAGCCCAGAGAGAGAGAGAAAAAAAAATGTCAACGCACCGTGTATACTCGTCGTGGTTCCGGAGTATCACTGTCCGCGTGTGTGTACGGCTGTAATTTGCCGTGGGTGTTGCCTCCGTCGTCGTGTCGGGAGGTAAAGGACTCACGCCCACGACGTGACACTCCCTCTACGCGATGGGTGAGGTACGCGCCCATAAACCATTGAAGAGGAAGAAAAAAGAATCTTGCCGGGCGGTATGGTACGAGGCAGGTACATGAACTTAATCGTTTCAGCTGAAGTTGTTTTAGGTTCAGACAGGCTGACTGAGAGGGATTGCCGTTGTGTCTTTGCAAAGTTAGGTGAGAACGTTATCGAATTCTTTTTAAATGATTGCGATACCTTCTTTCATAATCGTTTTTATCCCGACAGCTCCTTTCACAATTTTTTTTTTACCCCGATAGCTCCTTTCACATTTTTTTTTTACCCCGATAGCTCCTTTCACAATTTTTTTTTTCCGACAACTCCTTTCACAATTTTTTTTACCCCGACAGCTCCTTTCACAATTTTTTTTATCCCGACAGCTCCTTTCACAATTTTTTTTTTACCCCGACAGCTCCTTTCACAATTTTTTTTATCCCGACAGCTCCTTTCACAATTTTTTTTTTTTCCCGATAGCTCCTTTCACAATTTTTTTTTATCCCGACAGCTCCTTTCACAATTTTTTTTTACCCCGATAGCTCCTTTCACAATTTTTTTTATCCCGACAGCTCCTTTCACAATTTTTTTTTATCCCGACAGCTCCTTTCACAATTTTTTTTTTTTTCCCGACAGCTCCTTTCACAATTTTTTTTTGTCCCGACAGCTCCTCTTCACAATTTTTTTTTTCTACCCCGACAGCTCCTTTCACAATTTTTTTTTTGTCCCGACAGCTCCTTCACAATTTTTTTTTTCGACAGCTCCTTTCACAATTTTTTTTTTATCCCGACAGCTCCTTTCACAATTTTTTTTTATCCCGACAGCTCCTTTCACAATTTTTTTTTTACCCCGACAGCTCCTTTCACAATTTTTTTTTTATCCCGACAGCTCCTTTCACAATTTTTAATTACCCCGATAGCTCCTCTCATAATCAGTATCCTATCCGGTAAGGTCTCGAACCTGGCCGAGCGATCGGGCGGGAAATCCAGATGAACTCGAGAATATAGAGTCGCGGCGGGAAACAATAGAACAAAATCGCATCGCGGTCGAGGGCGGGTCAGGGAGGCAAGGCTACTCGATCCCCCTATAAACGCTGCGATCCTCCCCGAGTCAGGAACGTCTGTAAGGGATACCCAAGGGCGCGCCAGATCGTACTTTTAGCTGGTTACACGCCGTAAAACACGTTCCGTTGTAAAGCGATTCCGAATCCCCCTTTTTTGCGCGCGTGAATACGGTATTTGAGCGCCTCTCCCTCTCCTCGTATTTATTCTGGTTTCATTTAATCAGAGTTCGATCGCATGGGTTTCAGATTTACTCGTATCCTCCACATCATCTTGCACATTTTGGAAATTAGTCTAATCAAAATTTCAATTTTTTCGTGCACTTCTCGAGATACAGGGACGAGGTTCATTTTTTATCTAAAATTTCCAGGATATGAAAAAAAGGTAATGATCTCTCGTATTGAGATTTTGTGGCGGGAAGAGAGCGCAGGGTCCCTAATTTAGTTAAAAAAAAATGGTCATGCGTTTTTTTTTTTATAATTGTATAATTTTGTGGCCATTGTGCCGGGATGATGCTATTGAAAGTGGTCTCGATTTGTTGCGCGGGAAAGGGTCTCCCTGAGAAACGCGGTTGTCTCCTTTCGTATAGGTTTTGGCGCGCAAAAAAAAAGATAACCCGGCGGGATTTTGAGGTGGGAATGAACAGGGTTTTTTTGTATTTTTTTAAATCTTATTTTTATCTTTTATTTATTTTTTATTTTATTTTATTTTTTGCTTATCAGTATTGATGGATGTCATCTGCGTAATATTATATGGCCGAATTAGTTGTTTTTTTACGCGTCGCTGGAGAGAGGTAATCAGAGAAGAATTTAAAAAAGCCTCTTCATAATGTTACTAATTATACTCATTAACTCCGCAATACCTACGAATGCTGACACGAAACCCCATGATCGGATGATGCAATCTCCCACAGAAAAGGACCTCCGTGTGGGCGTGTGAGGGCGGCGCGAGGGAATAAATCTAACCGGCCAAGGCACCCGCGCCGTGTCCAAGAAGGGGCTCCGGGCGTGCGCTGGCCAGCTGACAACCGTTAATCTTTTCGCGTTTTGAGAGAACCTTCTCCGGTCCCTTTAAACCTGGGTATCGAGCTCCTATGGCGTCAGGCTCTCCGTCCCTCGTTTTTTTTTTTTTTTTTTTGGTTTTGATGAGAAGTGGAGGTTGTGTGTCTCCGGTTTTCTTGATTTTGTTAACGAGGAAGAAAAGAAGATTGTCTTTCGGCTGGGATACTTTTTCATCTTTTTTATTTCTCCTCCTCCTTCTTCTTCTTCTTCTTTTTTTATTTTTGTTTTTGCAAGACACATCTCTTAATTTCCATAACCATTCCGAATTTAAACGCCGTTCTTCACAATCACCTTATAAAAAATCGTTTTTTTTTTTTCGTTTTTTTTTCCTTTTTTTTTGCGAATTCATAATAGAAAAAAAAATCTGTTGTCCTAATGGTGGGGTTAGGCGTGGTGGCTTGGTAACATCCTTCCCACGGGGCCCTCTCCTTCCCCCCCACCCCCCCCCCTCTCCCCCCCCCCCCCCTCCCCTCTCCTGCCCTCCGCCCTCCCCTCAGGGTAACTTTGACTCCCATCTCTGGCCTATTAATGAGTTTGGGCTTGAGATTAATTACGATCATTAAAGCGAAAAAAAAGTCTGTACTGGGAAAGGAGATTTTGTTTTGTTGTTGCGGGAAATATGTTATTTTTTGCGGTATATATATATATATATATACGCGTATATATATTATATATATATATATATATATATATATATATATATATTATATATATATGTATATATATATATATATATATATAAATATAATTATATATATTATATATATTATATATATATATATAATTATATATATATATTATATAATATATATATATATATATATATAATATATATATATATATATATATATATATATATACACACACAGAAATGGATATATACATACATACTTACATATACTATGATATACATCATATTATCTATATATCATCTTTATACCATCTATCTTGTTATTTATGTCAAGTTGTTTATATCCATATATATATATATCTGTATATTTGAGTTTATGAGTGTAATGATAACTAGATGAATTTATATATATATATATAATATATATATATATATATATATATATATATATATATATGTATATGTGCTTATATGTATATATTAATACTTATATATATACACATACACGAGAACGCACGCACGCCCCCACCCACACCGACACACACCACACACTCGACTCTCTCTCTCTCTCTCTCTCTCTCTCCTCTCTCTCTCTCTCTCTCTCTCTCTCTCTCTCTCTCTCTCTCTTCTCTCTCTCTCTCTCTCTCTCTCTCTCTCTCTCTCTCTCTCTCTCTCACTCACTCACTCACTCTCACTCACTCTCTCTGTCACTCTTCTCACTCATACACACACACAATTACTCACTCATATACATATACACACAGACGCACAACTTTATTCATCTATCTATTTATCTATTTATCTATCTGTTGATATGTTCGCAATGCAAATGCGTGTGTGCGTGTGGTTGTACCTCCTTTAATGTTCACATACGAGTGTGTACTTAGGTATGTCCAAATGTAAATTCTGAAAATAAGGATATTTGATGAAAAAAGGATATAGGATAAAATTTGAAATGCGTTCATGTGTAATGTAGGCCTAGATATCGCAGTTCTCATGTTTCGAGACAAAATTCCTGGCTAATATATATAACTTGTAAGAAGGCCGAGCCCCAGATAGAGTTACACTCGGAAATCTTTTTTTTCTTCGTCTTCCCGGCCACTCTTGCCTTCGGAGATTATAACCCTTGGAGGAAAATCGGCAGTGTTGCCACCTTGGAGGGATCCCGATTTTGGTCGCAAAAAAAAGTGCTGTATTCTGAATAAGGTTTTTGATGCACTTCACTAAAGGTTATTTTGTTGGAAATAGGTTATTTTGGATTAGATTGTTGTTAGTAAGTGAGGTTTTTTAGTTTTATTGTTAGTGGAGGCATGGCGAGATTGTGATAAATGCTGGCCATAGGCCTATAATCTAGGCATCAAACATTATTTATGGAAGACTTTTTGTGTCCAGTCGGAGAGAAAAGGTTTAGAAGACGTTCCAAAACACGAGGAAGATCGCGCAGATTATTGAAGATACTAAATTCTAGCCAATAACTTGATTTGTTTCTGGTTTTTTCCGCTGTGAGAATTTTTGTTTCGCAAATATTGTCGTTTTATTTACGTTTTCTTCGCGTGTCAGTCAACAGATATAGGAATTGCATCGCTTACTCAAATTGAACATCAGATTTGAACCAGATTTCGTTGCAACATTTGAATCGCTGTTCCTGTACGTGGTTCAGTATATATCTTATCTTTACGTTGAACATTTCTGGCGGTGTGTATATGCATCCGAATGTAACATGGGATTTTCAGATTTATGATTTATCGAGAAATTGTTCTTCGCATGACCTTGGCGGCTGAGTTCTAGTTGCCTTACGAAAGAATTCCATTTGGTCAGTTTTTGGCGCGAATGAGCGGGGCGGCCATTTTGAGATAATGACTTGGGCGAGGTTGAGATAAAGAGAGGGAGAGGGGGAGGGAGAGGGGAGGGGAGGGAGAGGGGGAGGGGATGGGAGAGGGGGAAAGAGGGAAGGGAGAGGGAGAGAAAGGGGGAGAGAGAGGGGAAGGAGAGAGAGGAGGGAGGAAAGGGAGAGAGAGAAGGGGAGGGAGAGAGGGAAGAAGGGAGAGAGAGAGAAAGGGAGAAAGAGAGAAGGCATTGTGATAATCGATTCTACTATATATGGGGACACATCTGTCAGCCATTCAATCAATCAATCAATCTATAGATATGTATCATCGCCTTTATTTAATCACGATCGTTATTTTTACGGTTGCGCGCGAATTCCATAAAGGCTTCGAACGCCACAACTGATCTGATAAAAAGAATTGGGTCGAGCATCTTTTGTTTAGTTAAAAATGAAGGCTAAATAAAATAAATGACATGATACCGTGACAGAGGTTCAAATACTCAGGTTCAATAGATTCATGTATGATATATGAGATATGGTACATCGGATGGAATAAGTACATGATGATGTAAAGGGATAGATAAAAGATAAACGTTTATTTAGCAATTTTTCGCTTTCAGTTCTTGGAATTGTTGTGCTGTTTGGTGTTAAATTGACCCCGGCCTCTCTGTCCCAGCTGATTCAGTGTATATATATCAGATGTGATAAATTAAATTAAATATAGATGAATAATAGATATAGTCAATAAATACATGCTATTTTGCTATTTTTTTACGATTTGATTACTTGGGCAGGTTATTTAATATCTCTGAAGCCAAGGAAACAGATTTGTGAATTTTCCCGCGCTCCAAGTCTCACTTTAAAAAGCCATTATGAAAACAATAGGAAGCTCTATTTTTTTTAAAGATACGGGAATAACTTCCATAAAATATACTGAACAAGCGTGGAGCACATTATCCATAGGTGATATTCCGCGTCAAGTACAATCAAATATTCTGAGGGATATCGTGTATAAAGTGTGACAGGAAGAGCGGGGAGACAGGAAGAGAAATGGGCGAATCGTGAGTGTGGGAGCATCCTGGCACGCGCGCCTGGGTCTTGCGTTAAATAATGATAATAATAATAGCTTATCAAATCCTGGCCCACCGCATGCAAGGCCACCCCCCACCCCCTCGCTTCCTTACCCCACCCCCTCCCCCACCTTAATCTCGGTCTTCCCTCGTCACGTTTTTTTTTGGCGTTTTATTTTTTTCTTTCTCCTCCTCCTCCTTCTTACTTCTCTTTCTTCTTCTTTCTTCTTCTTCTTCTTCTTCTCTTCTTCTTCTCTCTTCCTCCTTCTTCTCTTCTTCTTCTCTTCTTCTTTCTTCTTCTTCTTCTTCTTCTTCTTCTTCTTCTTCTTCTTCTTCTTCTCTTCTCCTCCTCCTCTCTCTCTCCTCCTCCTCCTCCTCCTTCCTTCTTCTTCTTTTCTTCTTCTTACTTCTTTTTTTCTTCTCACCACGGTAATAGTGAAACGTATTTTGTTAGATTCCGTAATATTATTGATTTTCATGTTTTATGTATTTACGTTTGGCCAATTCGTCACTTAAAGGCCTACATATTTTTTGCCGTTTTCCATTTGCCATTTATGTTTATTGTTTTCTTTTTGATCATTTTTAACATCGCCCTTATTACCCTCTTCCCTCTGTCATAAATTTTAATATCGCCCTTATTGCCCTCTGTCATAAAAATCACAAAACGATATTTGTGTGTTAGGAAATCATGTTCATAAACTCCTTTTTTCCTCGGCGGCCAATCGCAGATGACGGGGCGAGGGATCACCCTTCGTTTCGCACGCAATTCCGAGGTTTTGCGAAGGCCGGCCGGAGGGAGGGCTGAGGACCGTCACGAAATGGATCTGGGTCGTTTGTGGGCGAGGCGGAGAGTGGGGGGCGTGTGGAGGGTGGGGCCAGGTGCGGTGCTGAGGGGGTGGGGCCAGGTGCGGTGCGTGGAGGGGCCAGGGTGCCAGGTGCTGCGGTGGCTGAGGATTATCGGACGGGCCCGGTTTGGCGTGGTGGAGGCGCATGCACGCGAGGTCTATATAAGTACTTAGGGATACTTATATAGACCTTGCACTCGCACGCACACTCACAAGCACAATCATACACACGCGGCGCGCGAGCTTCACTCCCCCTCCCCCACTCTCTCTTTCTTCTCCCTCGCTCGTTCTCTCTATTTCTCTTTCTCTTCTTCTCATTTCTTCCTTCCTCCAAAGATTCCCAATCGTATATTACATTTTCAAAAGAGGAAATTTGGACTCGTTTCCTAGTAGGTGACTCGGGTGCGCGTGTCCTGTCCTGGGCGATGCGGGACAAGCACTAGTTACCAGGGGGGTTCTCGTGTACCCGGTATTTTCAGGGTACGGATCGCGTCAGAGGGTGTAGTGTACCGAGACCAGGAGGTGTAATGTACCGGGATCTGATGGCAGCAGCTTATGTTTTTATTCTATTTTTTTGCTAGTTGTATTGAATTCGATAGAAATATCTTTTGGAATTACAGAAGGTACAGTATGGATTATTTTCGCTTTTGAATTATTATTATTATTATGTCTGATGCTTCCTTGGTCCTATGAAAAGCGAAAATACATATTTTCGTAATTGAGTCATTACGACTATTACTTTCTAATACTTCTTGGCACTGTGGTAGAAGGTTTGCACTAGACGAACACCGAGTCCTAGTTTCAACGTGATGTTGCAACGTATCAAAGGAGAAGCACGATGTAGAAGCATAAATCTTGCGAACATCATCGTGATTATCCTATGCTGTAGACTTATTTAGGTTAACGCGAAGACTCAGCGTGCAGCCCGAGCGAGGACTTAGATAAAAACAAATCTTTATAAATGTTCGTGTCCGAAGCGTGTTCATGAAGTTCTGATGAATAAAGAAGAGTAATTTCGTTTAGACCTAATGCTCAATAGCCTTTTT
>NW_020872967.1:278446-290946 GCF_003789085.1 Penaeus vannamei | reverse complement strand
ATTGGCAGTATTTTAATCGTGTTGATATTACGTATAAAATCGCAGTTTTTGGAAATTGAAATACAGCTCTAGTACATCAGGAGATAGTTAGCATGGCGACACGTCAGCAAAAAATATATTCGTACTCTGATGGGCTTGACGTGTTAAGAAACTCCAGACCAATAAAATAATCATTAAGATTCCGAAAGATATTCTCATCAGCAGAGCCAAGGCAGGCGTTTGGCCCGGTTGTTGTTTGGTAGGGGGGAGAGGGGAGGGGGGGGGAGGGGTAGGGGTTGGGTAGGGGTTGGGGAGAGGGGAGGGGATGGATAGAGAGGGTGGAGAGAGGGGTAGGGTTGGGGGAGAGGGGGAGATAGGGGTAGGGGTTGGGGGAGAGAGGGGTAGTGGTTGGGGGAGAGGGGGCTGGGGGAGGGAGATGAGAAGGGGCGGGGACAAAAAGGGGGAGAGGGTTACTGTACGATAAAGAGGTTGGGTTGAGAAGAGTATGGGCTTGGTTGTCGTGTCAATATTGTGAAGGAAGTGTCGTCTGTTGCTTTGTGTTTTTTGACTCTTCTTGGAGCTCGTGTTGCTTGCTCCGAAGAGGTTGTGCTCTGCCGATCGCTTTCCCCCGAGAGATGCGGTGGCTTGTCTCCTCATAATCGTCATATTTTGTGCTTGTGTGCTTGGCTACGGGGAGAAATATTTTAGAATACTGGTCCTAGGGTATGGAATCACCTTTTTAACCTGATCCGTAGTGGGAGTTCAGGAATTAGAGTCAAAGACATTTTTTTATTCTTTATTTTTCTTCTTAAGGAATGACCAGCGAAGTGTTTCCTTGAGTGCGTGACTGGAGGCATGTCAGATAGAAGGAAGGGCGAGAGGCGGATAAGTAGTGATAGGCCTATAGTCACCGGGGGGGAGGCGATTCACTTCATCCTGGCGTTAATACTCTAAACCGATGCCCAGGTTTCGTTTGTTATTTAGTTTTCGTTTTTACGGTCACATGTCCCTCGAATAATAATAAAAGCAGAACATATGTGGACGGTAAACAAAGCGAACTGTCCGCCACGCCATACTAAGCTGACGGACGCCAAGGAGCATTAGACTGAAAACAAACAAACAAAAAACAAAGCCAAACGAAGACAAACGAGATGGACGCGTCAAATACAAGCCCCCTTTAGACTCCCGGGCCATCAATCGGCAGCATCGCCCTCACCCCGGAGTTAATATCAAGACCAACTAATTGCCTTTCGGATCGTAAGGCTCTCCTCCCGACCTCTCAAAACCCGTGTCAGTCAAATGGGCACTTAAAGGATATAAACCCAGGCGTCCGGGAGCATTAATGGGCGAAGCTTGTCGTTCTGAGTGACCAGGGTGCTCTCTGGGGGGGCTGGGCGGAGGAGGGGGAGAGGGGGGAGGGGAAGAGATGGGGAGAGGGGGGAGGAGGAGGGGGAAGAGATGGGAGAAGGGGAGAGGGAGGGGGGAGGGGGAAGAGATGGGGAGAGAGGGAGGGGAGGGGGAAAGAGAGGGAGAGGGGGAGGGGAAGAGGGGAAGGGAGAAGGGGAGAGGGGATGGGGAAGAGAAGGGGAGAGGGGAGTGGGGGAGTGAGGGGGGGGAGAGATAGTCTTTGGGCGGCGTTGGGGTCACGTGGCAGTGATCTAGAAAAGAAAAAGAAGAAAAATAAACGAGAGAAAAAGCTTGTTCGTGATTTTAATGGGGTGTGTTGCCCTTCCCGTGGATCTGATGGAATTCATTTGGTGATTGATGTTTACGTGTTTAAATGCTTGGATATTTTGGGTTTAAGGAAGAGGTAAACAAGATGAAAGTGCATTTTTTGATAGAACTGATTAATCACTGTCTTGTTTTTTTGTTTGAAAGTTGCCTTCATTTATGAGAAACAAACACTTTTTATTGTATAATTTTGAAATCGGAGGTCATGCAATGTATTTGCAATGTGTGAGATTGGGAAACCCTTTAGGTAAGCCTTTACCTTTTTTAAAGTAGGAGAATGCACTTTTCTCTAACAAATGTTTCCAATTTCTTCAGTGACCATTGCAAAGAAAGAACATTGACTGAATTCTGACCAACAATGACTTTTACGAAAGGTTAGCCTCTGGTAGATTCACTATGTCTGTTTGCTGGACCCCTCCCCCCCCCCCCCCCCCTTCTGTAGCGCTTTGTAGACCGTGGGACCGAATGATAACAAAAGGTTGAAAAAAAAGCAACAACCACATCCGCTACCGTTGCAGTTTTGTGATCCTTACAGTGATCAGAGTAAAACTGAATTCCAGCCATGAGAATTGTAACGTAGGAAACCCGATTAGATATTTAGAATTTGGACCTGCGTTCGGGATATTCACAACTTGATATCCATACCAGGTGATGCAGATATCAAAAGTCTTGTTTTTGTTGTTTTTGGAACACCAAGTACTCGTAATACTAGAGACTCACTGTGTGCATCCAACCTTGGGCTGGAGCAGGTTTAGAGCCCATAATATTTTGGTGAGAGGAATAAGTGACGAAAAAAATACTATATTTGGTATATAGGCTTTTCGTGGGAGGAAATTAAAGTGAGTTACTTCTGCGATGTCTGTCACGCCCGGCCACAGCAGTCGAGGCAATAAGAACAAGTAGGTTTGTGGCTTTTCCCCCTTTTACCAAGAAATGTCTTTGCTATTGTGTTTGTTGTCGATCGTGTGGGCTCAGTAAGCATTGTTTTAAGCATTGTGTTTCAACAGATGGTTTTGTATTGTTTTAGAATGGAAACTATCATCTGTCATTGTGCAGTTGCTCGTGACTTAAAACGAATGAATGAAACATGTTGAACACACATTGTTGCTGGAGTCCAAGATGAACCAGAATGTTGTCCGTGGTATCGCCAACAGCATGGAACTGTTCCTATGAATCATATCCTTGTACCTGTTGTTCAGGTGGCGGGGCGGAGGGGCTTAGCAGGAGCCGGGGCCACTTGTGTATGCGGACGATGGCCACCGCAGGGCCATATAAGGTTAAAAGTGCAGCAGATGTCGGTCTATGCGTGCGGCCGGGGCGGGGCGGGGTCGGGCGCCGGCCATTGTGTTGCGCCGAGAGCCAGACCGGCCGTGTGTTCGCGTCGTCTGGGTTCCTCTGCAGGCACCTGATGTCTTGTTCGATTACTGGTGTGGAGCGCGGTCTCGTTCTCACCTTTTTTTTCAGGATAGCGCCGTCGGTTCGTGCCTCGGGATCGTGTTCATTGCGGAATGCCGAGGAACGGATGTAGGAGGAGAACCTGGCTGCGCCTCTTAACTCGGGGCGCGCTGAGCCTGTCACGCTGAGCCTGTCACGCGGATGACACCCGAGATATTTGGGATGAGGGGGATGTTTGTCATCGCGGTGCCAACACGCCGGAACTGTCAACACCCTCTTCGTCATAGCAGCTGTCATGGCTTCCCTTCCCCTTGGCCCTTCTCTTGGCACACTCGCTGCCACAGAAACCCAATTTCCCAATACGAAAAGCTCACACGACGAAGGCCCGCGGCGAATGTTTTTCTTAGAATTTTACGCATTCCGGATATATCGCAACGCATATGATAAATGGAAAAAAAATAGTCACATCTCTCGTCGTTGATGGCTGTGTCACTTCGTTGGTAAATACTGAACGAGGCTCATTTTTCTGGCGTGAGAGGTATGTTATGTCAGGTGTCAAATGGTCCATTGGCGTGAGTCATGTGTTTTTAGTCGCGTGTCGGGTCAACACCCACGTAACAGGAGTATCGTTCTGTGTATTCAGCACATGCTAGTTCTGGGCACCATAATGACTTATTACTAATTACATTTTGAGTATATATTTTTTCCTTGCGTGGAAATACACATTATAATTTAGATTGTTTTCTTCCGTGAAAGGAAACACAAATTATAGTTGTATAAAAGCGGCAAAGCAACTGAGGCTTCCACGTAACAGTGACGTTGACACAGGTTCAACCGAGGAAGAGGTAGTGAGTTGGCTGCATGTCCTTGGTCCCGCGTGAGGCCCGTGACGTCCGTGCTCGACATAGTGGGCGTTCTTACAGCCACGGTTATCGGCCGGGCGGATTCTTCCCCCTGTGGCTTATGCATTCCTTCCGAATTCATTATGCATACCAGGGAGGTAATTAGAGAAGACGACGGACCACAGACTGCGTGTCTTCGTATCTTGGGAATGACCCTTGGATTTTAGATAGACAAGATACATCAGTGGAGTTACACTATCTTGCCATTATGTCCATGTGACTACAACTCGTAAGTCCTGAAGCGTTGTTACTGAAAATACACAGCCATCTAGACTCTTGGGGAAACCTCTAGGTGTATCCGGCCGGAGTCGCTGTCCTGGATTCCAAACGAGAACAAATATGCAGTAATGGCGTCTGAATAGATCATTTTGGAGACGTATTTGTCCAATCGCCGAGACGTTAATCTCTCGCGTTCCCATGGAAATTACTCGTCCGTGATTAGCCAGTCTCCCAATTGGAAAGGGCTGATTGATGACGAGCGAAATGTGCTGCGAGTCATTGAGAGAGAACCCATTAGGTTTCGATTTTCGTTTTTCTTTCTCGTCCATCGCGTGGGAGGAGGAACAACAGTCGCTTGATACATGTAGTAAAGTGTTGTAACTTGGAAGAGTAAACGAATGAAGTGTTTTTTTTTTTTTTTTTTTTGTTTTGTTTTTTTATTGCATGACGATAAGACATGCGATAAATTCTGGACGGGAAAGGTTTGCCGTCACGTCGCCCTTCGCCCGGACAATCGAAGGAAATAATCCATTTTCCCGGAGTGCTTCAGATCGAGGTAAATGGGCGGCGCTGACGAGGGTCTGTCTGTCGCCGTCACGCCACTCCCGCCGTGGCTTACGTCCCGACCTTCAAAATGCTAATTAATGAAAGAAAGTGAAATTGTTCCCGAGGGGTGAAGTGTATTTATTCCTTTTGGGAGCAGAAATAGGCCTAGGGGGGAGCTGCGAAAGGGGGTGGGGGGAGGGGAATGAGTTGGCATGAGTGATTGATACCACGGGGTTAATGGTAAGTAAATTAAGCGCTGGTGTGACCTGACAGTGATGTACGTGGTAGTCGTGGCGCAGGTGTCGGACGAAGGCAAACGAAGGCAGAAAGGATGATTTTTCTTCTTTCTCTTTTTCTTTTTTTTCTCTTTTTTTTTTGCTTCCTTTTCCTCTTTTTCTTTTCTTTTTCCTTTTTTTCCTCTTTTTTTCTCTTTTCTTTTCCTTCCTTTTCCTCTTCTTTTTTCTCCTGCTTCTCCTCTTCCTCCCTTTCCTCCCTCTCCCCTCCTCTTCCTCCTCCTTCCCCCCTCCTCCTCCTCCTTCCCCCCCTCCTCCTCCTCTTCCACTTATTTTTTTCTACTTTCCATGGAGTAGCAGGAATGATTTGTGTAATTGAAATTTCCTTTTAGCGACTGGGTTTTATGGCCGCCGGTGCTCGGGCCATGAAGGTGTTCCCCGATTTGATTTTATCTGAAGGAGAAAAAGGGGAACAAGGCGTATGAAATATTAGTTGTAGAACGGCTTTGATGGATTGGAAAGGCGCATGTATTATCCCCTTACGTTGGTAGTATATGACTTCCATGAATAATGTATTATTTGCTTATGTAGGTATGGTTGTGTGCGTATTTGAGCTCGGGCGCGCGTACGCATCTCAGTACGATAATGGTGCACGGGATAACCCATACAACTCGATATGATAACAAGGGGCATGACGTTGCTGTTGTGCCCCATTGATTCCAAGTCCGTCTTCCGCCGTACGCAAGGTATTTTCGGAATGACGCTCGAAAACCGTTTTTAGAAAGTAGAATTCGAGGTTTTCCTCATGCATAAAACAGGAGGACAGTTAAATGACTACCTAATCACCTTGTTGAATGCTTGGTCATAAATACGTAACTGGGACTTGGACCGGTGATCGGCGGTAGTTAGGGACCGACAGCGATTGTTTGAGAGCAATTAAGGACAATGCGAGATTACCTCAGATGGTTATCTTCGGAGGAACGGACAATACGCTATCTAATGGACATCGCTTGTCTGGCCTATCCTATACCGGGAAGAGATTACGGGGTGGGAGATGCCCAGGGCGGTTGGGTAGGACGGGGGGACTGCGGCGGGATCCTGCTTCTTGGGGATAGGGAGATGGGGAGATATTGTGAGTGTGGGGTGGCTATTTCGATGGGTCCATATTGGGAGATATTGTGAGTGTGGGAGATTACTTCGCCCAAGACTATGATAGATGCTGTGAATGAGGGGGGCTACTTTGGGGGGAGATGATGTGAATGTGGGGGACTCGCCCCAGACTCACTGACAGATGCTGCAAATGTGGGGGACTATTTCGCCTGACTCACCGGGAGATGCTGTGAATGTGGGGGACTGTTTCCCCTGACTCAGTGAGAGAGATGCTGTGAGTGTGGGGGACTATTTCCCCTGATTCACTGGGGATGCTGTGGGGGGGGTCTTAGATGGAAGTAATTTGAATACGATAAATCACTCAAAAGTTATATATAGTTGGGAGCTGGGAGGGAGGGTTTGAAATCTAGGATTAAGTGATTGAAACAAAAGAAATTGGATGGAATGTGGAGAGAATATAAATAGTATAAGATCATTATTAAAGGGAAAGATTTTTTAAGGTAGTGCAGTTAAAATAGCATCCCCGATGTTCTAAAGATTGATGCGGAGTTAAATGTCATGGGAACAGAATAATATACTACAAAGTTAGAAACGAACTGAAGTAAATATGCAAATAAAGAAATGACGAGGATGAGACCTCAACATTAGTATGTGAAAGACGACAACAAAATTATGCAGCGTGAAGAGATATTACAACGCCTCTTTGTTATGACGTGACGTACTACACACGTTAGGAAGGGTCTTAACGCTAGTTCTGAATCAGATAATGAATCATCTCTAGAGAGGATACGAAATTAAAGGAGGAATTGTCAAACCCATTTCCAGAAAGGCGAAGTTTAAGGAACAGTACTACAGAACAGTGTCAGTGGTTAGCAGCTCCAGGCAAAACCCAGGATGTACAGGAGATTACATCTAGCGACAATAGAGCTTATCCGGTGCCGATGTAGAAAAGCGATAGTGGTGAACATCCGCTCTTCAAGAAAGAGGGAAACGGTAGACGACAAATAAAATGTTTGTTTTTGTCTTGTTACTGACTTCTGTTTGTTTCTTTGCAGGTGATGTCCGAGGTGCCATGGTGCTCAGGCTGGCTGTTCGCAGCGCTCCAGGTGTGAGGCAACTGTGCACATGACGCCCACGCCCGCGCCGACGCCCACGCCCGCTCTCCGCACCCCCACGATGGCCACGATCACGCCCATGTCTCCGCCGCGCCCCGTGCCCGTCAGCCGCCACCACGACCACAGAGACGTCGCCAAGTCTCTCCCTCGAGACTACGGGGCGTCGCTGAGGGACCTGGCGGGCATGTCGCTCAGCCCGCCCAGGGATTCGTACCGAGGATTCACCAGCGTCAGGAACCACCTGGGAGGATCCTGGGACCAGCTGGACTGCCCCAGGCCGCAGGTGGCTCAGCTCAGGGCATCGTGGGACCACCTGGGTCCTGTGTGGGACCAGCCCCTCGACGCCACGCTCGATCTGTCTCGAGGTCCCGACGCCCTTCTGACACACACATTGCGCCCGACCCGGCACGAGGTCACCAGCCCGAGAGGTCAGGCTCTCGAGGATGACCCTGCGTCACGTGACCCGGGTGTCCTTGATCTAGCTTCCCCGCGGGACTCCGTCGCAGGAGCCAAAGGATTACTCAACGCCCCCGGCCAGAACAACTGTTTCCTCAACAGCGCAGTACAGGTAAAGTGCCACAGCTTTTAGTTGCAGCGATCTCTCTCTCTCTCTCTCTCTCCTCTCCTCTCTCTCTCTCTTCTCTCTCTCTCTCTCTCTCTCTCTCTCTCTCTCTCTCTCTCTCTCTCTCTCTCTCTCTCTCTCTCTCTCTCTCTCTATATATATATATATATATTATATATATATATATATATATATATATATATATATATATATATACATACATTTCCATTTCTCTTTCTCCCCTTCTTTCTCTCTTCCTCACTCTGCAATATATGTGCATGTACTGTATATTATTATTATGACACTTATAGATATAACATGCAACATACTTGCTCGTTGTGGGAACTCAGATGCATGGGTCGTCTTCCCAATTATTCAAACTATTTACAGGTGTTTTGAGGACCTAAACGTGCAATTAAGATTTTGACAGTCACGTCGTTACAGAGGTCCAGTTATGTGACACAGAGAGATCACTGCAGGGAGATTATTGTGTGATGTTAATGGGTGCAACCTGCTCACGGTTTAATTACCTAATAACATTGTTTTCGAGTTTTGAATATGTAAAAAAAACGGTCCAATTTCCGTTCAAGATGATCACGATTAGAATTAAAGCCGAGAAATGGTCGGTGTGACGGTGAATTGTTTTTTTTTTTTTTTTTTTTTTTTTTTTTGTGCGCATCGAGATACGACATTGTTTTGGCGTCACGGCGAACGCGGGAACAATGGACGTGACGGAATGGCTAATTGGCGTAATATCTACTCCATTCCTTGAGAGTTATGATCCGCTGTAAACATCGCTCCGTTGATTTTATAATTCACCCGACTGCCATTGGCAATCTGCGTCATTAGTCCATTAGTTTAGAAAACGACTTTCTTTTGTTCGGTGACGTTCCCACGGCGGGTCGGAGGGGTGGGGGGTGAGGGGGGGGGGGGAGCGTGGCGGGGGTAAGGGGTGGGGGGGGGGGAGGGTGGGGGTGGGGGTGGTATGGTTACCCGGCAGAGAAGCACATTGATGACTCTGATGACTGGGGACGTTGTTTGGGTAATTGTAGGACTACAATTGCTACCGGTGCTTGTTACGACTCATAATGGTCTCTCTGTTGCCAGTACACAAGGGTCACGCCAAGGGGATATGTGACCGCCTTGATTCATGCCGTGGCTGACTTGTTTTGGGGGTTAAGATTTTATGCTAATCTGTCCAAAAACGATTTTTACGATTTGCGAATTTATCCAAATCTGTCCTGAAAAAAGTCCAATAGATTATGAAAGAAGACATTACTGTGGATGTATTTGTTTGTTAGTTCCCGAAGACTTCCTGTGTGGGAAACAAAGATCAAATAAAGATAAATACCAGGACATTACGCATATATTTAATACTTTAGTTAGACATTGAAGTGTAGTATAAAAGCAACACAAACACGTATATGTTTTTTTTTTTTTTGTCATAAGACCAGGAGACTTGGCGGGTCACTGACTTCTTGCACCTGGAATATAAGATTACTCTTGACAGTTCTCAGGCCTAAGTAGTATAAGAGTGAGCCGGTATTTTGAATATTCAAAATAGATTAAACGTTGTTTTAACGGTCAGGGATGCAATTTCAGAATAGTATTTTTTTCGTATATATAATTACTCCATATTTGCTTTATTTTATTTTTTTTTATTCGAAATAGCGATATTTTCATTCGCTTATGAATTTAATCTGACACTTTTTTCTTTTAAATATAACGTCAAGTAATATTTGAATCTATTATCGTTCAGTCAACCTGTCAGATGAGAAGATTAATGATTCACGCCATCCTGAGAGAGCTGGCAACTCACCTTGATCAAAATTAATTTGAAAATCTGGTTCAGGTCAAACTTGGTGACAAAAGACGGTTGGGTTTGTAGCTTATCAATATTTATGGTTGTTTTTTTGGTTGACATTTGTGGTCTTTTAAAAAATATATTGTCATATTTTTCGTGTTCTGGGTTTATGAATGATGGTGGTGTAACAAAAATGTAAATTCAGTTATGGATAATGAAATTAGCGCAGATGGTATAAGAAAAATCAGTCCACGGTATTACATTCTCTCTCTCTCTCTCGCTCGTCTCTCTCACTCTCTCTCGCTCTCTCTCGTCTCTCTCTCTCTCTCTCTCTCTCTCTCTCTCTTCTCTCTCTCTCTCTCTCTCTCTCTCTTTCTCTTCTCTCTCTCTTCTCTCTCTCTCTCTCTCTCTCTCTCTCTCTCTCTCTCTCTCTCTCTCTCTCTCTCTCTCTCTCTCATCTCTCTCTCTCTCCTCTCTCTCTCTCTCTCTCTCTCTCTCCCTACCATTTCTCTCTATTTCCTCCTCACCTTCCCCTGCCTCCCTCCCCCCTCTCTCTCACTCCACTCCCTTTCCCTCCGTCCTTCTCCCTACCCCCCTTTCCCCATATCCCTCTTCCTCCCTCTTTTCCCTATCCCTCCCTCTTCTTTCTCCCTACCCCCCTCTCCCTCCCTCTTTTCCCTATCCCTCTCCCTCCTTCTTTCTCCCTACGCCCCCTCTCCCTCTCTTTCCCTCTCCCTCTCCCTCCTCCTTTCTCCCTACCCCCTCTCTCCCCTTATCCCTCTCCCTCCCTCTTTTCCCTCTCTCTCCCTCTCACTCTCCACACGAAGACAAAGACTCGTCGAGGCGAGCAAAGGTTCCCAGACACGAGCGCCAAGCGGAGGAGCGCACCCCCCCCCCCGGAGCCAGCGTCGGAAATGCCATCGTGTGTGAGAGTCGAGGCTGGAATTAACTCCGTGATGTGATTACGTCTTTGGGGCCTATGCGGACGTCGAGGGAGGGGGGGAGGGAGTGGAAGGGTGGTAGGGGTGGGTGGTGGGGGTGGAGTGGTAGGTGAGGGTGGGGGGTGGAGGGTGAGGGTTGGAGGAGGGTGAGGGTTGGGGTGGATGGTGGATGGAGGGGGTGAGGGTGAGGGGGGGTGGGGTGGAGGTGGAGGGTGGGGTTGGTGGGGTGGAAGGGTGAGGGTAGGGGTTGGAAGGGTGGAGGGTGGAGGGTGGGTGGGATAGGGTTATGGAAGGGTTATCGTGTTTTCTTCTAAGGTCGAAATAGGGTGTGATATGTCTTCATTTAGGTCTTTTCTAAGGATTTATCATTCTTTCTTCTACGTCCTTTCCTTTTTTTTCTTTTCTTCTTACTATCCCTCTTCTGGCGAGAACTGGACGGACTGGTTGGTTTCCATGGAGCGTGCGTGGGTGTCAGTGCGTGTGCGTGGCTTCTACAACCTTAATATGTCAGACACAGTACAGGTGATGTGTGTGCCGACCCAGCATTTTCCTCTAAGTAACCTATCTGATTTTCAGGTGTATTAGGAGAGAGAGAGAGGGAGGGGGGGAGGGAGAGAGAGGAAGACAGACAGAGAATGAAATTTTGAGAGAGAGAGAGAGAGAGATAGAAAAAAATTTGAACTTTTTGACACAACACATCCGATTTTTCAGAAGCAGGAAAAGAGAAAGTAGAATGATAATTTTGTGAAAAGTGAAGGTAAAAATAAAGGCCTATACAATACGCTCTCTTTATCGAATTAAGATGTGGCAGCGATACGCCGACTACCTCTCGGGGTCATCGTAGTCGTCGGGGGTAGAAACGCGCCTGTAATTAGGTCTCATGGAGTCATCGAGGGAATCGCCAGGACGGACAGTTACCCATAACGACCTGTTGATTTAAGGGAAGCTCAAACAAGCATTTGGGCAAACTGCTGCTTCCCTGCCCAGGTTTCGGAAGGGGGAGGAGGGAGGGGAGGGGGCACATGCTAACCAGACTAACCCCCCCCCCCCTCACTGGACACTCCAACATCTGCGAACGGGAATACAAATCCGCAATTATTCCAATTACTAACCGCTGTGTACCGCTACATCGATCATGGTCGAGTATCGGTCTGTCTCCCCGGGTCGAAGCTGGGTTGTGGGCGCGGAGGCTGGTCGACGGTCCGCGCTCCCACCTGCACAGCATCGCGGGTCTTGTCCTTGTTAGTGGTTGTTTGGTTGGAGGTTTAGGTTGCAGGTTGTTGTTGTAGGTTGTTGGTTGTTGGTTGTAGGTTGCAGGTTGTTGGTTTTTGGTAGTAGGTTGCAGGTTGTTGGTTGTAGGTTGTAGGTTGTAGGTTTTTTTGGTAGTAGTTGCAGGCTGTTGGTTTATAGGTTGTAGGTTGCAGGTTTTTTTGGTAGTAGGTTGTAGGTTGCAGGGTTGTTTGTTGTAGGTTGTTTTTGTGAGAGATCAGCACCGTTCTGTTGTCTGTGATAGTCAAAATTCAGTTGCAAATTGTCTTTTATTGTTTTTCGTATATATTGCATCGAGACTCGACGGCACATTATTCGGAATTATTCAGATTGCAGTAAGATTATGCTAATTTCATTCAGGTATAACGTAGATCTTTTCTTAGGGGGATGCAGGACCGCTTACTATAATATGGAAAACCTTGAAAGGGAAATCTGAATGACCGGAGAAAACCTGGGCCAAGGACTTATATTTCTTTGCCGCTTTTGTCAGTTTTCTTTAGAATTTTTAGACAGACCCTTATTCTAGGTCTTTTCGCATTTTATGATCCCGACGATAAGAAGAAAATCTAGACCCAATAAGTCTCATTTGATACTGGATTTTGTCGACAGTTTCCTTCATTTGTTATACAGGCTTCCGTTTTTTTTTTTTTTTTTTTTTTTTTTTTTTTTTTTTTTTTTTTTTTTTTTTTTTTTT
>NW_020872967.1:270946-273446 GCF_003789085.1 Penaeus vannamei | reverse complement strand
CTTACCCACCACCCCTACCCCCTTACCCAACACTACCCCACCCCCACTCCCACCCTACCCACCACCTCCCCCCCTCCCACCCCCCTCCCCTACCCTTACCCTCACCCCTACCCACCCCCCACCCACAGGCAGGCAGGCGGCCAGGTACGTACCCACGAGCGCGTAAATCCTCGACGGGCCCAGCGCACGTACCCGAAGCCTGGGCCGACGCTAAGCCGATGCCTCGGGGGCGCACCTGACTGGTAAGGAGGGGGCCCCGGGCGATGTGGGAAGGGGGCGGGGGAGGGGGCGGGGGTAGTGGGGGCTGGGTGGGGGGAAGGGGGGTTATTACTCCCCACTGTACGGGGATGCCGGTGTGTAGGATGGGTTTTGGGGGGAAAGTGGTGGTGGAGGAGGGTTGGGGGTAAGGATAGGAGGAGGGAGGGTAGGGAAGAGGATAGGAGGAGGAAAGGTAGGGGATGAGGATAGGAGGAAGAAGGATAGGGAAGAGGATAGGAGGAGGAAGGACAGGGAAGAGGATAGGAGGAGGAGGAGGAGAGGATATAGGATAGGAATAGGAGGAGGAAGGATAGGGAAGTGGATAGAAGGAGGAGGAAGGAAGTGATAGGAGGAGGAAGAGGGGATGAGGATAGGAGGAGGAAAGTAGGAGTAAGGTGTGGTGGAAGGAGGGTTGGGATAAAGATAAGGGTGAGGGATAAGAGGAGAAAGATAGAGGGGAGGAGGAAGGACAGGGATGAGGATAGGAGGAGTAAGGATGAAAGGAGGAGGATAGAAATAAGGGTTAAAGGAAGAATGATAGAGATAAGGGTAAAAGTAGGCAAGGATAGGAATAAGGAGACAAGGAGGAATAATAGGAACAGTATGAAAGGAAGAAGGATTGAAATAAAAGTGAATAACAGTAATGATCAACATATTTGGATTAATAATAATGAGAAACAGCGACTTGCTGTGCTGATGTTGGCAATGTAATGCTGTCAGTTCGCCATAATAAAAATAACGGCAATAATGATAATTAAAAAAATGAAGAATTAGAATAACAGCATAACGACATTCGAAAGAAGAAAATGAATAAATAAACTTTCTCCCCAGAAATGAAAATAAACCTCGTATCCCCCTTTAAAAAAAAAATCTTTAAAATCTTTTTTAAAAAATCTTAAAAAAAAAAATCTTTCTTTCAACATGATTTACGTGTAGCTTTCCTCCGCCGTATGTCATGATAATAATTCCCAAAGTATGGTGATTAATGTTAATAAGCCCCGTGCAGTGTTGCCAGACGGACGCGGGAGTTCAAGAGGGATGACGAATGCGGGGGAGGTCGCCAGGAGAGGTCAGAGGTCAAGGGGGTCAAGACGCGGGATGAGGAGCGAGTTGAACATTATGGGACCTGCAATTACCACCGGGGGATGCTGGCGAGGGCCCAAGGGAGGGGCTGGTTAGGGGCCAAAGGGGTAATTATGCACCGTAATGATATGCCCTGTGCGAGATCCCGGTTGCGGAATCACTTCATAACGAGAAAGGGGGGGGGGAGGGAGTTGGACGAGGGAGGAATACGGGAAGGGGGAAGGGGTTTCAAAATGGAGTTCTTGGGGTTGTTTGTAAAATATAGAGTAACAATATATATATATATATATAAATATATATATATATATTATATATAATATATATATATATATATATATATATATATATATATATATATATATATATATATATTTATACACACACACACAACACACACACACACACACACACACACACACACACACACACACACACACACACACACACACACATATAGACACACATACACACACACACATTTATATATATATATATATATATATATATATATATATATATATATATATATAGAATAGGTTGTAGGTTAAGATCACACCGGAGACAGTGCTCATAATATCTCTTTCAAGTTGTTGATGAAAGCATTTTCTTCGTGTCGGAGGCGAGAGCGCTGGCCAATGGAGGTAAAGGGGTTGGTTTAATGGCAACCCTTATCACACCGGGGAGTACGAGGCTGTTTGTAATGACAGTACTTACACTTGGTTTGGGTCGTCGGGTGGGGGAGGGGAGGGTCGTTTGGGGGGGTGAGAGAGAAGGGTCGGAAGGGTTTAGGGGAGAGGAGGAGGAGGAGGGGGGGGGGGAAGAGGGAAGGGGTTAAGGGGGGAGGAGACGAGAGGAGGAGGGAGGCTGGGGGAGGGGGGGTCGTTGGGGGAAGGGCGTTAGGGGGAGAGTGGAGAAGGAGGGAGAGGGGGAGAGGAGGGGGGGCAGGGAGGAGGGCTGTCACCCGAGGAGAAGCCTTATTATTGGATTATGGTCAGGGGGGTTATAGGGATCGGGGGGGGGGGGGTTACCTCTGCAGTTCTTGGGTTATTTAGTTATTTTATGTTTTGTTCCTGTGTGTGTGTGTGTGTGAATGTGTGTGTGTGTGTGTGTGTGTGTGTGGTGTGTGTGTGCGCGTGTGTGTGCGTGTGTGTGTGTGCTG
>NW_020872967.1:235946-265946 GCF_003789085.1 Penaeus vannamei | reverse complement strand
GCTTGGCTTGGCTGGCTTGGTTTTGGCTTGGGGTTGGTTGGCTTGGCCTTGGCTGGGGTTGATTAACTTGGCTTGGCTTGGGCTTGGCGGGTTGGGACTGATGGAATAACTTGACTTGGCTTCCCTTGGCTTGGCTTGGATAACTTGATGGCTTAATTACTTGGGCTTGGGCTGGGTTGCTTGTGTAAAACTTGGCTGGTTTGATATAACTTGGCTTGGCTTGCTTGGTTGGCTGCTTGGCTTGACTTGCTGTCTTGGATGATGATAAAACTTGACTTGACTTGGTTGATAAAACTTGACTTGACTTGACTGGGCTGGTTAATGAAACTACGAAGATGAAATATCTTTGTAAAAAAAAAAAAAAAAAAAAAAAAAAATTGCATAATGTTGATGTTCACGATTAATGTTGATTTTTCTCGGATGAGCTGATTTTGAGGAATGACGTGTGTTCATAGTTATCAGTGCTCTGGGGTTTAAATATCAGGAATTGCTGGTGTTACAAATACTTGGAGAATCTATGCTAGGTATTAGTCGTGATTTAGGTTGACGTTCATGCTGGGTATATACCGTGTAATTATTATTATTATTGTTATTATTATGTTGTTTGTTGTTGTTGTTGTTTGTTGTTGTTATTATTATTATTATTATTATTATTATTATTATTATTATTATTATTATTATTATTATTATTATTATTATTATTATTATTATTATTATTATTATTATTATTATATTATTATTATTAGTGTAAGATGTATCAAGAGCTAAACTGTAAACGTCGAGATTTATACACGAAAGGTTTCAGTGCTCTGGGGTTTAAATATCAGGAATTGCTGGTGTTACAAATACTTGGGGAATCTCTGCTAGGTTTTAATCATGATTTAGGTTGACGTTCATGCTGGGTATATACCGTGTAATTATTATTATTATTATTGTTGTTGTTGTTGTTGTTGTTGTTGTTTGCTTGTTGTTTATTAATTATTATTATTATTATTAGTGTAAGCTGTATCAAGAGCTAAACTGTAAAAGTCGAGATTTATAACAGCAAAGGTTTCAGTGCATTAAGATGCTTCTTAGAAAGAATGAGAAGAGAGAAAGACAGCTAATTACGTAAGATTAACATGTTCGCTGATCTTTTAGACTTATCAAGAGTCGGAGAAGTTATAATCTCTGAAGGCAATCTATTCCTAAAACAGTAAAAAAAAAGCATCTAGAAAACTGACCTGTATCAAATGTCGTTGAATTGATGGGCGTTCAGGACCTCGTGTCGGAGAGTCGAATTCCAGTCTGGAAAGCTCTTTGTGGGCGTCCTATGCCTGGAATGTTCTCTTGCAGTGAGCTGAACCACGGGGGAGAACAGCGGGGTGGAGAACAGCGGGGGTGGTTAGTGCCGCCCCGACGCGTTCTGGAGTGGGCGTCTGCGCGGTGCTCCGTCTGACACGCGCTCGTCACCGGACAAAACTATACCCGGTGGAGTGTGCCGCGGCGCCCTTGAGAGGAGAAAGGGCGAACCGTCACGTTAGGAAACCGGTCGATAGGAAACGGTCGAGTCCCGAGATTGTAGGTCTATGGAAAGGAGGAGGGAGGAGGAGGGAAGGAGGAGGGGGAGAGGAGAGGAGAAGGAGAAGGAGAAGGAGAGGAGGAGAGGAGAAGGAGAAGGAGGAGAAGGAGAAGGAGAAAGGAGAAGGAGAAGGAGAAGGGAAGGGAAGGAGAAGGAGAAGGAGAACAGGAGGAGAAGGAGGAGGAGGAGAGAGGAGGGAGGAAGAGGAGGGTTGCTTGGGAGAAAAGAGCGTCGGTTGGTTGTTATTTCCCGGGGCTTTTGTTGTGCCGGGATTCTCACTCGGGGGACCGACTGGAATGCCCTACGAGGCTAGAGGCGAGCGGGGTCCCTTGCCTCGGCGTTCCGTGGGGCTGGCGCCGTGTTTTGGACTTTGTCTTTCTTTCTGCTTCTTTCTCTCTATATCTATCTATCTATCTCTCTTTCTCTTTCGCTTTCGCTTTCTCCATCTCTCCTCTTCTCTTCCTTTCTTTTTTCCTCTCTTCTCCTTCTCTCTCTCTCTCTTATTTGTATATACAAAGGTAAACAGAGAGTAAAAGAGAGAGAGAGAGAAGAGAAAGAGAGAGAAGAGAAAGAAAGAAGAGAGAGAAGAGAGAAAGAGAGAGAGAGAAGAGAGAGAGAGAGAGAGAGAGAGAGAGAGGAGAGAGAGAGAGGAGAGGAGAAAGAGAAGAAAAAGAAAAAGAGAGAAAGACAAAAGAAAACAGGAACCGGCTCGCAAGAAGGCCGACACGCGTGCAGTCATTCGCGCCGGCCGTAGGGTTCGGTGCCACTCGCCCAGCGCGCCGGAGAGGTACTACATGAAGCCGACAAGTCTCAGAGCGAGAGGGCAGCGGCAGGCAGGCCTAGGGCGTCGGCGGGGTGGGGGTGGGGGTGGGGTGGGGTGGGTGGGGTGGGGTGGGGTGGTCTAGTCGGGTCGCGCGGCATTCCAGCGCTTTTGGCCGGGTCTGCCTCGCTTCACATACGCAGATGCGGGGAGAGGAGGGAGAGAGGGGGGTAGGAGGAGAGGGAGATGGAGAGGAAGGGAAGAGAGAGAGGGGAGTGGAAGATGGAGAGAGGGGGGAAGGAGGAGGAGAAGGAGAGGGGAGATGGAGAGAGGCGAAGGGAGGGAGAGGAAGAGAAAGAGAGAGAGAGGGGAGTGGAAGATGAAGAGAGGGGGAGGAGGAGGAGAGGGAGGGGGAGGAGAAGGAGAGGGAGAGGAGGGAAAGAGAGAGAGGGGAGTGGAAGATGGAGAGAGGGGGAAGGAGGAGGAGAGGGAGTGGGTGAAGGAAGGGAAAGAGAGAGGGAGTAGGGAGAGGGCGAAGGAGAGGGAGAGGGAAGAGAAAAGAGAGAGAGGGGAGTGGGAGATGGAGGGAGGGGGAGGAGGAGGAGAGGGAGGGGTGAGGAAGGGAGAGAGAATGGGAGTAGGGAGAGGGAGAGGAAGAGAAGAAAAGAGAGAGAGGGGGGAAGATGGAGAGAGAGGAAGAAGGGAATGGGAGAGGGAGATGATAGAGAGTGGTAGAGGGGGAGAGGGAGAGGGAGAAGGAAATTAAGTGGGTGAGGGTGAGGGAAATGAGAGGGAGAGGGTAAGGGAAAATGAGAGGGAGAGGGGAAGGATAGAGGGATGAAGTATAAGGAGAGTGGGAGTGGAGAGGGAGAAGATGAGAGAGAGAAGAGAGAGAGAGAGAGAGAAGAAGAAGAGAGAGAGAGAGAGAGATGAGAGAGACAGACAGACAAAGAAGAGAGGAGAGGGAGTGGAAGATGGAGAGGGGGAAGGAGGAGGAGAGGAGTGGGGTGAGGAAGGGAAAGGAGAGGAGGGAGTAGGAGAGGGCGAAGGAAGAGGGAGAGGAAGAGACAGAGAGAGAGGGGAGTGGGAGATGGAGGGAGGGGGAAGGAGGAAGGAGAGGAGTGGGTGAGGAAGGGAGAGAGAATGGGGAGTAGGGAGAGGGAGAGGAAGAGAAAGAGAAAAGAGAAAGAGAGAGAGGGGGGAGATGGAGAGAGAGGGAAGAAGGATGGGAGAGGGAGATGATTAGAGAGTGGTAGAGGGGGAGAGGGAGAGGGAGAAGGAAATTAAGTGGGAGAAGGGGAAATGAAGGGAGAGGGAGGGAAAATGAGAGGGAGAGGGAAAGGATAGAGGGAGATGAAGATAAGGAGAGTGGGAGAGGGAGAGGGAGAAGAGAGAGAGAGAGAGAGAGAGAGAGAGAAGAGAAGAGAAGAAGAGAGAGAGAGAGATGAGAGAGACAGACAGACAGACAGACAGACAGACAAGAAAGAAAAGAGACAGAGAGAAGACAGAAGAAAATTTTGAAAGAAAAAAGAGAGAGAAGAAGAGCAATATCAACAGTTGCGACCTCATTCGCCGCAATAAAAAAGCCGCCGCAGAGACGAGGGTCCATGTTCTCTCACCCGAAGCTGCCGTCGGCGTCTGAGTCGTTTTCATCTCAAAGTTCAGCTGTAATAAGCACTGTCACGCTCCCTGCCTCGGCTCGAGTGGCGCAGCTGAAGCCACTGTTGGGCACCGGCTTTCTGAGATTGGGGTTACTTTTTTTTTTTTTTTTTTTTTTTTTTTTTTTTTTTTTTTCTTTGGGTTTATGGTGTATATTTTTGTCTTTTTTGAGATTTTTTATAGATATTTTTTTTTCTTTTTTGAGATTTTCATTTTATATTTTGTTTATTTATTTTTCTTTGGGGTTTGGGGTGAATTTTTTGTGAATTTTTTTTTTTTTTCTTTTTTGGAGATTTTTTATAGATATTTTTTTTCTTTTTTGGAGATTTTTTTTTATAGATTTTTTTTCTTTTTGATATTTTTTATAGATTTTTTTCTTTTTTGAGATTTTATGCTGTTTTTTCGTTTGGAGTTCATCTTTCGTTTCCCGTTTCGGCAGTAGTATTCTTTTTCTCTATTTCTTTTTTTTTTCATTTTTGCATCTTCTTTCGTTTCAAGATGTACTTCAGATTAGGTTAAAAGCTGCTGTGTATTACTTATTATTTATGAATCATTTTTTTTCTTACTTGGAATGGACATTTAATCATCTACTGTTTCCGCATCTACTCCCCCTTCCAGAAATACCCCACCCTCATCTCTTTACCCAGAAATACCCCTACTCCCCCCACGCAGAAATACCCCAGCCTCATCTCTTTACCCATAGATACCCCTATCCCCACCCCCCTCACGCAGAAAAATACCCAGCAATTACCCAGAAATCCCCCTACCGTCCACTCCCCACCTCACCCCCGCCCCAACCCCACCCCACCCCGCCCCACCCCATTCCCCAACCTTATGCCCCATGCCCCATGCCCCACCCCGTGCCCCAACCCCATTCCCCAACCTCATGCCCCATGCCCCAACCCCGGGTGAACTTGTGAAGGTCTCTCCCTCTCCCCGCGCTACCGTTTCTATTCTCCTTCCATTTTTTACCGCTCATTCTATCCTCCTGTTGTAGTTTTTTTTTCGTATTTCTAGATATAATGTATTCTATATTTCGCAAAAAAAGGATCTTAGACGAAGCGCTAAATATGCAGCGCTTTTTGATGGAGGTTGCGAGACAGAGCGAGATTGCGAGATCGGGCGAGACAGAGCGGGATTGATGAGACAGCGTTAGATCGGGCGAACAGAGCGAGATTTTGAGCGGAGATCGGCGAGACAGAGCGAGATCGGCGAGACAGAGCGAGAGCGTAGATCGGGCGAGACAGAGCGAGATCGGGCGAGACAGAGCGAGATCGGGCGAGACAGAGCGAGCGGGCGAGACAGGCGAGAGACAGAGCGAGATCGCGAGACAGAGCGAGATCGGGCGAGACAGAGCGAGATCGCGAGACAGAGCGATGCGAGATCGGGCGAGACAGAGCGAGATCGGGCGAGACAGAGCGAGATCGGGCGAGACAGAGCGAGATCGGGCGAGACAGAGCGAGATTGACAGAGCGAGATCGGGCGAGACAGGCGAGACAGAGCGAGATCGGGCGAGACAGAGCGAGATCGGCGAGACAGAGCGAGATGAGCGAGACGAGAGCGAGATCGGGCGAGACAGGCGAGATGATACAGTGCGAGATCGGGCGAGAGTGGCCGATCTCTCTCCCACAGGCGCAGATTTCAGGGGCATCTCTCGGAGTGCCGGATTCCATCTCAAGTAACGGGTTTTGGGGGCGACAGGCAATTGTCACCCTTATTCCCGGCTGTCGCAAGATGTTTCGCTCTGATCTCTGCAGTCCGTGGATTTTTTTTTTTTTTTTTTTTTTTTTTTTTTTTTTTTTTTTTTTTTTTTTTAAAACTCGGCTTTCTGTGATTCTTTTTTTAATGCGTAATTTATTGGTCATTGATTGGTAGGTGTGTAGTTGGAGGCGACGTTGCCACATTTCGAGAGAGAGAAAAAAAAAACTTTTAGGAGTCGTTAAAATGAAAGGCATTGTTTACAGCTTAATGAATTATTGCACGACCTGCGCACTCATGCATGTGCTTGCTCTTACATTCGGGAGATGGTGAATGAACGAAAATGAACCTTCTTCCACCATAAAGATAAGTACGATCTGATAAAAAAGAACGTTTCCTCATAGAGATAAATGCGTTCTGATAAAAAAATTACGTTCTTCCTCCTAAAGATAAGTACGTTCTGATAAAAAGAGGCCGAATAACTCTTGGATTCGTCAACCGCTCGCAATAGAGAACGTCATATCGAACGGCGCTGGAATGCCGACCCACAGCGAGCGGCTGAGATCGCGAAGGAACGCCCGCCGCCCCGTCGTCATCCTCTCACGCCGTAGGAACGTCACACGCTCCCGCGATCTCCAGGGGTACATCTGGTCCCGCGGTGCCCTCGGAGGCGCCTGCGTCTGGGAGGGCGAGGAATGCGTCTTCCCTCGAGGGCCTCCATGCATTGCCCTACTTGCCCCGGCCACCTGTCCATCGCCGCGCCTCACGCCCTCTGCGCGGCGGGGCAGGTGGACGGAGGAGGAGCGGCTCGGGACGGCGGGGCGTGGCGCGCGGCGGGTGGCGAGCGTTCCGACGGGATGCGCTTCTCTCGCTTGGGCGTTTGCGGGGAAGGCGGTGCCGGGGCTCGAAGGTGTTGCCGGGGCTCGAAGGTGTTGCTGCTTGCTTAGGTGTGGGACCTGTTGAGTAATGGCACGCTGGGGGAAACCTGTATATACACGCATGTATGTGCTCACGTGCTCTACATAGAGTGTGTATGTACTCAGTTGCATACGCCATCACGCTCTCTCTCTCTCTCTCTCTCTCTCTCTCTCTCTCTCTCTCTCTCTCTCTCTCTTCACTCTCTTCTCTCTCTCTCTCTCTCGACTCTCTCTCTCTCTCTCTCTCACTATACATTACACACACACACACACACACCACACAAAGTCACAGCCACAAACAGTATGGGTAAGCTTGATAGATGGACAGAAAGCGAAGAATAGGAATTAGAGAGGAGAAAAAGGAAGACGGCAATGAGAGAGGGAGAATGGGAAAGAGAAGAGAGTGGGAAGGGAAAAAAAGAGAAGAAAGAGGGGAGGCAGCGAGGAGAGGAAGAGAGAAGGGGGGAAGGGGAGGGGAGGGGAGAGGAGAGACGGCAGTGGACAGACCCGGCCGTTGACTGGCGAGGGCGGCGGCGGCACAGGTGTGGCCTCGATGCTCCACATTACTTGCTCGACCAACTAGGAAGTGCCCACCCTGCCCCACCCTAGCGGCTACCCATGCCCCAAGACCCTGCCTCCTCCCTATGTCCATGGCCTAGACCCTTCCTCCTGCCTATGTCCATGCCCCACCCTAGCCTTACCCATGCCCCAAGACCCTGCTTCTACCCATGTCCATGCCTCAGACCCTTTTTTCCTACCCCATGTCCATGCCCTAGACCCTTCCCCCTACCCATGCCCATGCCCCAGACCCTTCCTCCTGCCTATGTCCATGCCCCAGACCCTTCCTCCTACCCATGCCCATGCCCCAGACCCTTCCTCCTGCCTATGTCCATGCCCAGACCCTTCCCCCCATGCCCCAGACCCTTCCTCCTGCCTATGTCCAGCCCCAGACCCTTCCCCTACCCATGTCCATGCCCCAGACCCTTCCTCCTGCCTATGTCCATGCCCCAGACCCTTCCCCTACCCATGCCCTAGACCCTTGCCCCTACCCATGTCCATGCCCTGGACCCATCCCCCTACCCATGCCCATGCCCCAGACCGTGCCCGTGCCCCAACCCATGTCCATGCCCCTGTTGTTACGCTGCCTCGGTTATTCTGACGTTGCTCTCGTCCCCGCCTCCCGATTCCGCTGCCGCTGATGCTGTCGTTTGCTGACCTTGCTGTTCCCTCCCTTTCCCTCGCGTCACGGCGCTCGCTGGCTCTTCCGTTATCCCAGCTGCGAGTTTTTGCCCTTCCTGATGTCGGCCTTGGGGTCCTCTCGCCTTTCCTTCCCTTTTCCTTCTGCCGTTTCGTTTTTCTTTTCTTCTCTTCTTCCTTCTTCTCTCCTCTAGCAGTGGTGCGAGCGAGCGAAGGGGGAGGAGGACTTGGAGGGGGAACCTGAAAGAGGGATCTGGAGAGAAACTTGAGGGGGGACTCAAAGGGGGATTGGGGGGACCTTAAGGGGGGCTCAAAAGGGGACTGAGGGGGGATTTAAGGGGGGGGGAGGCTGGAGGAGGATCTGAAGGGAGGACCTGGAGGTGAGCAGGTAATGTGAGGTTGCGGGGCAGTGATGGCAGGTCGCGGACTTGACGTACGGGGGCAACCACCTACCACCGCTCCTGGTCACACCTGACGGGTTTTAGTCTCCTCTCTCGCCCCCACCTCCCTCCCTCCCCCCCCCTCCCCTCGACTCGCCCTCGACTCGTCCTCGGCTCGTCCTCCTCGTCTCGTAGACTCGGGTGTTTTTAGGCCTTCACGCACTTCAAGGTCTTGGGAGGTGGGTCTTTTCGAGCTGGGAGGAGTATCTTTTTTCTTTGAGATTTCTGTTTGGTTAATTGATTGTGTAGCGTGTGTGTGTGTGTGTGTGTGTGTGTGTGTGTGATGTGTGTGTGTGTGTGTGTGTGTGTGTGTGTGTGTGTGTGTGTGTGTGTGTGTGGTGTGTGTGTAATGTGTGAGTGAGTATGTGTGTGTCTGTGTTTATTTTATCGTCTGTGCTATTATTTTTTTCATTATTTTCACCGACACTTCATTATTTTCATTAATTATAACACTTCTCCTTTTCCCCCCACAGGTACGTCTCGGAATCAGCCACAGACGCCCGCAATACCTTGATACGACTCCGTGAGTATTCGCCTTCGTCACTGACCGCCCATAACAAACATTACGTAAACCCCCCCCCCCCCCCCGTGTTCATGGCCACAGACAACCGTAAAAAAAATGCATCCAGATTACTTGACCATTTTCATCCGGTTTACGTAACGAGGTCGATGGGTGACTCGCTGAGAGTGCGTGTCCTTATTAAGGTTTCGCGATGACCTTTTTATTGGCTCAGGTTTTTTTTTTTTATGTTGTTATTGTTATGTGTGATCAGTCCTCGCGGTGTGTGTCGTTGGTTGGTTCTTTGTTGTTGTTGTTGTTTTTTTCTCTCTTCGTCGATCTGTTGCTTGTTGGTCGTTGTTTTTTTTGGTGGGTCTCTCGCTGTCGTCGTCATCATTATTGTCATTATCATTATCACCATCAAGCATTATTATTGTTATTATTATTATTATTATTATTATTATTAGCAGTAGTAGTAGTAGCAGTAGTAGTAGTTGTTGTTGCTGTTGTTGTTGTAGCAGTAGCATAATTATCATTTTTATTATCATTATCATTATTAGAGTTATTATTATTTCAACAATTACCACTACTAATTCTATATCTTCTACTACTACCACCGCTTCTGATATGGTACTTATATTCATGGTCATCCTAACTATTGTAAGTAGTGACAAGAGAGTTATCACCTTTATTCGTGTGTTCATCCTGCCTCACAAAGCAAGAAATCTGGACCTTTTCAAACACACACACACTCTCCTCTCTCTCTCTCTCTCTCTCTCTCTCTCTCTCTCTCTCTCTCTCTCTCTCTCTCTCTCTCTCTCTCTCTCTCTCTCTCTCTCTCTCTCTCTCTCTCTCTTCTCTCTCTCTCTCTCTCCCTCTCTCCTCTCCCTCCCCCTCTCCCTCTCCCTCCCTCTCCCTCTCCCCTTCCCTCTCTCCTCTCTCTCTCTCTCTCTCTCTCTCTCTCTCTCTCTCTTCTCTCTCTCTCTCTCTCTCTCTCTCTCTCTCTCTCTCTCTCTCTCTCTCTCCCTCTCCCTCTCCCTCTCCCTCTCCCTCTCTCTCTCTCTCTCTCTCTCTCTCTCTCTCCTCTCCCTCTCCCTCTCCCTCTCCCTCTCCTCTCTCTCTCCCTCTCCCTCTCCCTCTCCCTCTCCCTCTCCCTCTCCCTCTCCCTCTCTGGACTACATACCGAATTTAAAGCATCCCAGTGCGAGAGATTCTTCAGGAGTCACTCCTCTACTCCGGTCATAAGGGTATACGCCTTAAGACAGATTGCTTTCGTGTGTCTTGTTGCATGTTTAAAGGATGTCTTTTCTCTATGGTGTTTTTAGTTGTGTTGATAGGAGAGAGGGGGAGGAAGGGAAGGGAGAGGGGGGGGTGTACAGGAAGTATGTGAGTAATGGGTGTATTTAAGACCATTATATAAAACTCTTGCGAGGTATGAAACCACTATGGAAAAAGATAAATAAAAGTATTGTATAATATCAGTCCACAGTATTTTTTGCTTTGCAGGTTAATTAAAAAGCATTTGCAGGAAAGCAATTGTATATACAACGTAAAGTCATTTGCAGGAAAGCAATTGTATATACAACGTAAAGTCATTTATAAAAACACTGGATTTTGGATTCTGTTACGAGGAAGTACAATTAATAATTCTTTGATTGCGCGAACAGCACCAAAGGCCCATAGTGGAAAAATCACGTCACGGAAAATTGTCAATATTATTTTTTAGAGGAATTAAACTGGAATTTCGAATTACTGCCTGGGTACAGGTCCTTCTGCTTTATATTAGGGCCTAGAGTGCCACAGTAAGGGGAGGGGAGGGAGAGGAGGGGAAGGGGGGAAATAGGAGAAGGGGGACGGGGAGAGGGGAAAAGGGGATAGGAGAAGGGGGTCGGGGAGGAGGGGAAAGAGGGATAAGGAGAAGAGGGAGGGAGAGGAGGGGAAAGAGGGAATGGGAGAAGGCGGGGGGGGAGGATGGGAATAGGGGGGGAGAGGTTAAAAGGAAGGGAAGCGGAGATAAAGGGCATTGGGAACGGCGGAGACCGAAGCGGGGAAAAGGGCGAGGTAAAGAGATAAATAAGGGGAATAAAAGAGATATAATATACAAAGATACACAAACACGAAGCAACACACACCACAACGACACAGCAGCACACAGCACCGAACACACAACCACACCGAACATCAGGCAAACCAGCGCACACACACACACGCGGCACGAGCACAACACACAAATACATAACACACAGCACACGACACACACACCACACACACGGCACAAACAGCACACACACACACGCACTAAGCACACACACACACACACACAAAATAAGATGGTAAAGAAGAATAGAAACGTAGATAAAGGTTAAGGAGTATCAGCAGAGAGAGAAGGAGATGAGAAGAGAGAGAATAGAAGAGAGAAGATTAGAATCGAGAGAGAGGTAAGAGAGCGGGAGTGAGTATGAGAAGAAAAACCAACAGAACAACAACAAGTGAGGGATGGGGAAGGAAAAAGGCCCCTGACCCCTGACACCTAATATTGATCCATTGGGACAATATTCTCTAGGCTGTACAGGAGGAATACACCACGCGATAGGAGCCAGCCTCACTGGCGAGATCTAGTTGTATTTAGTTGCTAAGTAGATTTCAATATAACCTTGGCGGCAGTGGGAGGAGGAGGAGGAGGATGTGAATGACAAAAACATAGGTTAGTATAGGTGATGGAGGAGGAGAGTACCGAAGCAGAGGAGGAGGACGCGTACGGTGGTGAATTGCGTGAGTAACGGTGGTGGCAGGTTGGTCAGGTGTGGTGATGGTGTGGTTGGTGGTGGTAGGTAGGTGGCTGGTTGGTGCAGGGGAGCGTGGGCAGACAGTAGGATAGGTAGAGAGGAAGGATGGAAGGCAGGTGGAAAGAGGAAGAAGAAGATGAGCAGGATGAGAAGGAGCGGAGAGAGTGCGTAGGAACGGTAGAAGGAAGGAGGAAGAGTGATGGAGGATGGAGAAGAAGTAGAGGAGGAAGTTGTGAGAGATGTTAGGTAGGAGAGGAAGGAGAGGAGCGGAGGAGGAGGAGGTAGTGAAATGAGATAAAAAGGAAAGTAATGAAGGAAGCGACAAGAGTGATGTTGGCAGAATAAGAGAATAGTAAGAGTGAAGGAAAAGCAGTTGGAAGTAGGATATATAGAGTTATAGATAGAAAGTTGAGAGAGAGAAAGAGAGTAGATGAGGGAAGGAGACAGCAGAAGAAAGAAGAAGAAAGGAGGATGGTATCAGTAAGGACAACGACGAAGCGACAACGAGAGACAGCTGAGCGACACGAACAAGCAGCGGACACAGCCGACGACGAGACACACGGAGACGAACGAGCACGCACAGGAAAGCAGAGAGGCACAGGAGAGGAGGAGGAGTTGGCAAGTAGGAGGAGATAAGAAAGAAGGATAGTAGAAGATAAATAAAGAAGAGAGTACATTAATAAACGAAATAATATAAAAGTTGAGGAAACACACCACACACACACACACACACACAACACACCAACACACACACACACACACACCACACACACAAGGATATAGATGAAGAAGACAAGAGGAAGGTAAGAGAGAGATAAGCGGAGAAGCAAGAAGAAGAAGAAGAAGATAGGAGAGAAGGCAAGAGGTTAATGAGTCACGAGGAGGAGTAAGAAGAAGGAAAGAGTTAAGTAAGAAGCGAAGAAGAAAGAGAAGAATTTAAGGAGGGGGAGGAGGATGGAGGGATGCAGCGGTGGATACTCCTCCTCCGATGACTCTACCTATGCGGGATGAGAGCTATTACACACGACGACCTCATCGCTTTAGGACCTGGAGGGGGCGCGTGGGGGGGGGGGGGGCAGGAAGCCAAAGGATAGGAGGAGGTTTCACGCTACTATCTTCCTCTTATAATTATTACACACACTACACACCACAACACACACATACCACACTACACCACACACACACTTACACATACACACACACACTACACGACACACACCACCACACACTACACCCCAACCATCTACTACCCATCACATCCACCCACACTTACACCTACTCCCTACATCCACCACATCTCCATTTCATCTTTCGATTTCTCCTACCGAGCAACACCCTGACGTATTCACTGTCTATCTTTCCCTTTTCTTATCACACAAACACACACTATTTCGAATCTCTAGCAGCACCACACACTAACAACAACTCAGTCATACATTAACCATTTCAGCTCTTTTACGTTTCTCTCACTATCGTCATCTCATCTCTCTCTCTCTCTCTCTCTCTCTCTCTCTCTCTCATCTCTCTCGTCTCCTCTCTCTCTCATACTCATCTCTTTCTCTTTTCTCTATTACTCTTTACTTACTTTCTCTCCCTCCCACCACGCAATCAAACACGCACCATGACAAGGCCCACTACATAAATAAACCACCACACCACACAACACACCAACACACACACCACACAACGCCACACACACACACACAACACACACACCGCCACCCCCCACCTCTCTCATCTCTATTCAATCTCTCTACTCTCTACTCTCTCTCTCTACTCTCTCTACTCTCTCTCTCTCTCTCTCCCTCTCCTCTTCTCTCTACTCCCCTTCTCTCCTCTCCATCTCCACTCCTCGCCAACTCTGAACTCCTCTCCCTCTCCTACAGTCCCTCTCCCTACATCGTACCTCTCCCTCTTCTCAACCTACCTCCCTCACCTCCCTCATCCCTCTGCACCTCCCCTCCCTCCCTTCTCACTCTCTTTCTCTTTCTTCTCCTCTTCCAGTCTATTTCATCTTACCCATTGTGTGTGTTTATGTGTGTATCATATGTAGAAATATAAAGTATTGCATACATTTGAATAAATAGAAATATTATATATACTTATAATATAATATATATATCATATATATAGTATTATATATATTATATATAAGTATATATAACACATTATATATGACTGCATTGTTACATTTGTTGTATTACAACAGACGCAGCACACGGACGGGCGTGTACTACGCATTAGCGTCACCCGTATTAGCAGACATAATCCGTCGTGTATGTGTCACATAATTTAGATGATAAGTACAAATATCAGATAGACAGACCGAAGATAATACCAACACACAAAACAGATATACAAAGAGAAAGTCATGGACAACTAAACATACTACAAGCTAACTACCAGAAAGCAAGAAGTCAAAAAGAAACAAAATAAGAATGAAGAACGAGAAGAACAAATCAGAAGAGACAAGACCAAGACAACTAAGACAAATACGAAATACTAACGGCATAATCTAGCGCTAGATAAAAATAACGATTTAAGTGGCGTCACCAGTCATATTCCCCCATTCAATAAACTATATAGTAATAATACGGTACTATAAAAAAGTTTTTTGATGGAAAGAGATATGACTTCTTAATGATATTAGGTGTATTTGGATTAAGTTAGGAAAATTTGCGAGTGGCTGGTTGCAACCAGCATAAGTACTGTATATACTAACGCACAACGCTAAAAGAACAAAAACACAACACACACACAACACACCACACGCACACCACACACACACACAACACACACACACACACACCACACAATGTCAACGTACCACACATCACTATTATATACCACATTAACACACACAAAATATACATAATAAAATAAAATACATTTACAACACAACTAACACAATACCACAGACCACTAAACAAACAATTAATAACACAAAAACAACATATACACTAACACAACCACTATATAAACACAAATATAATATATACACAAAATATACACTTATACACACACAACACTAACAATCACCACAACACCAACACAACACACATCTTAGAACTTAAAAAACATGTAACACTATACTAAGTAAATCATCAAAATGTCTGAAATAAGATAAGAATTTAGTTATATTATTATTATGTATGTATGATTAGTATACAGTATTATATGACACACTATATGGACCATTGCACTAGTGTATATCCCTGAATATACTACTTATGTCTAAGAAAGATAAATATGAATATGAATAGGGTAAATATAACTGTACAGTCACTTGGATGCTATACTACGCTCTAACTAGGGTCGTACATAATCGTGCATAGACTCTGGATGACTCTAGATAACAGGTAAAGAGCAACGGGATGAACTATATAGGACAGAACGGTATATAGGGAAGTGAAGAAATGTCACACTCGACCTGCAGTATTGCCATAATATACGATAGATAAACAGTAATCTAAGCACCGTCGCGCATAATACTAGACTTAACTGGCGACTACTACACTCATATGAGTCAAGCGACTTTGTATGTCTCTCTCTACTTGTCTGTCTGATACTCTGTCTCTAGCTCGCGTCGCTCTCTCTCATCTCTCTCTCATATTTCTCTCTCTCTGCTCTCTCTCTCCATCTCTCTCTCTCTCTCTTCATCTCTTCTCTCTTCTCTCTCTCTTCTTCTCTCTCTCTCTCTCTCTCTCTCTCTCTCTCCTCTCTTCTCTTATAATATATATCATATATACTATATATATATATATATATATATTATATATATATTAATATGAATATAGTTCTCTGCCTATATGCCTTGATATATATATGATATAGATAGATATACTTATATATAATATAATATATATATATATATATATAATATATATATATAATAGTATATATATATAACATTGAATATGTCTCTGCCTATGCCTTTATGTTAATATATAGATAGATAGCATTTAATACAGTATGTATATATATATATTAATATATATATATTATATACTATATATTATATATATATAAATTATGCCATCTATATATATTTATATCTATATTTATATGTATATGTAACTGATATAAAGTATCATAAATATATGCATAATATACTTATTATTATGTTATATATATCGACATATGCATATATAATATAACTTACATAATAGATATATGTGATACAATATCCGCGACTATTAGTGTATATACTGTACATATATTATTAAATCATATGATTATAAATATATAAAAAAAATGCTGTATGTCGCAGCAGAGAGCGCCAGGGAAGCTAGATAGTAAACGAGGAGCCAGCCGCCAATCGCGCCGCGATAGTACGAGTAAAAGCCTTCGGCCTTCGGAGGTGGACGAATAGTTGAATATGTGAGCGTTGACGGCCGATAAGGGCGACCGCGACGCGCTCTCTATGGGTACCTTAACGGGAGGGGAGGGGCATTGCCGGCTAGAAGAGTGCAAAGGTCTATTATAAAGTACTCATATTATATATCCTTGGGCTTCGAGCGCTCTACCATTAGGGCCTGGGGTGAGCGCCGTTAGCAAGAGGTGTCAGGCGAGAGTGTCAGGTGGCGACTCCCGGTTGCCGAGTAAGTGGTCGGGTACGGTCCTTGAGTAATGGTGATTACGATAAGGAGTCGAATATACCATTATGTGGGTGGCGATGGCAGGTAGGGGTGACGGGGTCGTGACAAGGGTGACGATGGATAGGAGTAGGGGGGGAGGGGAGAGTGAAGTAGGGTTGACATGTAGAGGGGGGGGGATAGGGGAGGTGAAGATATGGTGACGATGGAGCGGGGGTGAAGGGTGACGTAGGAGGGTGAGGGAGTGAAGGAGGTGACGATAGCAGGGGGGGGAGGTAAGTATGAAGGGTGACATGAGAGCGAGGAGGGAATAAGGGAGTGAACGGTGTGACGATGTAGAAGGGAGGGATAGGGTAAAGTAATGGTTGACTATGGTGGGTAAGGGGAGAGAGGTGGAATGGGTTACACGTGATGAGAATAGAGGGGGGGGGTGAAGGTTGGTTGGAAGGTAAGGTGACAGATGGATGTGATAGGGTGCTGATATAATATATAGGAAGGTCAGGTGGTGAATGGGTGACTATGGATAAGTAGGGAATATATATATATAGGTGATACACAATATGGTGGTGAAGGATTGCTTAATCGTATAAGGAAATACTAGTTGGATGAGAGTGTGAAGGAGTAAGGAATAATGAATGGACTGAGGATGGTTAGACTGACTTAGAGAAATGTTAGTGAGCGAAGGATTTAGACTGACCTAGAATGGGAATAATCTAAACGACTCGAGCTCGGATAGGGACCTGAACTAGAAGGCGAATATTAATACTCAGCGTATCGAAGAGATTCGTAGGACTTGAATTAGAAAAAATAATTGTTAATGGACGAATGATAGGTTAGTTAGACTGACCTTAGAAGAAATAATCAATAAAGTATAGATCCTTATAGAATAATTGAATCCGAAGAAATGTCCAAATGTTAACGATTTAAGTAGAAAAAAAAAAAAATTTTAAATGGATCGAATTGATGGAGTTTAATTACTAGAAAACGTTAGAACTTACGAAGAAAAATAATCAATGGAAAGGATGCACCATAGAATAGACTTGAACCATTATAGAAGAGTATGATGTCAATCAGGTAGAACGTACAAGGTAAAATTATAGATTGGCCTTTCATAGGGTGTGTGTAATCTAGAGTCAGTGTGAGGGTGCTCGTGTACACTTGAGTAACTGCATAGCCGCCGTACGAGGGCAATGCACGTAAATCACAGGACGGAGGCGACTGAGAGAGTAATAAGAACGTAAATGATTATTGGTGAACAATTATATGGAGGGTGTTTTCCCGACAGCTAACCTAAGCCGTAGCGTTAACACTGTCGCCTGTTGAATATATACTGATCATAATTACATATATAATATATATATAGTTACATTATATTATATATATACTATAATATATACTATATAATGCAGCTAATATATTACATATACGTATGTTATAGTATGTTATCGTATATACTAACTATATATATATGTATAACCACACATCAACACACACAGCATATATATATAATATATGGTAATACTATAAACACACACACACAACACACACAACACACACCACACACATAATCACACTACACTATCACACTAATCCATAATATACTCAATATATAAAAGTGATATATATTATATTATATAATATATATATAAATATATATATTATACTATATATATATATATGTTCTATAATCTTGTTGGTCTGGGGCAGACCGTCTTGCATTCCGTGGCAATTGGCCGGCGAGCGAGGAATATCGCAATCGCCGAGAACCGGAAGAGCGTTAATATATATCAATAGTTGTAATATACTGTACTATCAAAGGACTATGTGTGTGGTATAGCATATTATTATATATATAATTAATACATACTATATATGAAATATTATATATATATTTATTTATTAATATTATATGTTGTATGTACGTATTATAACACATACTAAAAATGTATTAATATACTACAGAATTATATGTCAACGTGTGAGATGTTTGGGGATCGCGAGATCATGGTTATAACTGAACGTACTATAACCAGCAAAGCGCCAAAACTCCATACTAGACTTTATCATTGTAAACCCCAAAATCTATCATAGAACGTCCGATTTATAGGGCCATTAAACCTATACATCCATTGCCGCACACGTTAGACTCTAGAAACTAACATCCGACCCTCTCACCCCCCCTCCCCTTACCCTCCCCCACCCACCTACACCCGAGCACACCATCAGCCACACACGCACTTTTTTGCGAATTTTTTACAACCCAGAGCGTCGGAACTCGCCTGATGGACATGTACATGAGGGTCAGTACGTGAGTGGAGGAAAGGGGGCGGGGGAATAAGGCAGGGTAAAGGGTATAGTTGCGGGGGAGGAGGGGGTGAGCGGGAGAGGAATACATGGGCTTGGAGCCGGAGGGTGTAGAGGGAAGGGGATAAGGATACAGAGGTTTGAAAAGGGGGCGGTGGAATAGAGGCGACAGGATAGTTGTTGGGGGCGAAGGGGCTGCGGATAGAGAGGGGTAAAAGGATAAACTTGGTTGGAGGGAAGGGTAGACTACCGTGGGGTGGGAGGGGAAAGGATACAAGACAGAGTTGAAAGGGGGCGGGGAGAGGAGGGCTGAAGGATAGGTTGGTGGTGAGAATACACACACACACACCACACACACACACACATCACACACACACACACACGACACACGAACGAGCACACACACACACACAACACACACACACAGAACACACCACATACACCCAACGAAGGCACGGAGGAATAGCGAGAGGGGTATAATAGAAGATAATGGGCTTGTAAATAGTTTTGGTGGGCGGGTAGTAGGGCACGAAAGGATACCAGAAGGTAGTTTATGGAAGGGGTGAGGATGAGAAGGGGGAAGGAAAGGATTACAGAGGTTATATGGGACAACGGGTAGGGAGGGAAGGAGTTGAATATAAAGGATAGTGGGGGTAACGGGCGTGATAGGAAAGGAAAGAAGGATAGTGGGTGAGGGTAGGTAAAAGGTAGCAATGAAGGTTAGGAAAAGTATGTATAGGAGCACGAAGCACAGGACACGGACGAACAAACGGAATACGGGGCAAAGAGCAAAAACGACACACAGCTAGATTACGAGCACACACAAACACACACAACACACAAACACAGAGACTGACGACCGACACGCAACGACAACGCACGACGACAAGACACATAAACCACAGACACAACACACACACGACACGACTTACGACACAGAGAGCACACACACGAGACGCACGGCGGAAGGATAGTGGGCGTTGAAGGGAGAAGGATAGTGGCGGGGAGGGGAAGAGGAAGAGTAATTTGATTAGTGGAGGCTGCGAGAAGGGAAGGATACAGAGGCGTATGGAAGAGGGGAAGGGGTAAGAGTGGCCGGTATCGGTAGTGAGGGTAGTGAAGGCGATATCAACTATTACCCTTAGCCTATAGTATAAATCAATTATAAAATAATAATCTACGTGTGTGGTATAGAGGTTGACGGTAGACATATTTTCTGACAGATAGGTGGAGCTGGAGAGGAATAGAGTTGAGAAGATAAAGGAGATCGAGGAGGAACCCTGAACATAACGTTGATTTGTGTTTTTTTTTTCACTATTTTCACTATCTGAAGAAATGAATTCGGGTGATGTGATTTACATATTGAATATCCACCTTTATAACTTTTAGAAAGGACATCCCACAGATACCCCAGCATATTCACCTCTATAACTACTAGAAATGACATCACACAGATACCCCAGCGGTTGATATCATGTTACCCTTAGATTGCATAGGGAAAGGGCATGATAAAAACAGTAATAGGATCATCTACGAAATTGTAAAACATAAGGTAAAGGGGGGGGGGGATATGCGGTTAGGTGAGTCAGGTGTCTAGTGAGGAGTTTACCTGCAAACGGACGTGAGCACAGACCAAGATCAAGGTCCTTTGGCTAACCGCATCCGCCGAGTGACTCACCTGTTCAAAAATGAGTCCTTTTTTTTTTTTTTAGAAACGTAGAACAAAAGAAAAAAAGAAAAAATGATGAACTAGAAGCGTAGAATCAAGAAAGAAAAAGAAAAATGATAACTAGAAACTAGAAAATGAAAAAAAAAAAACACCACAGGAAGTATAGGCATAGACTCGGGTTTGTGTCGTGTTGTGTAATCGCGTAAATATATATGAGTATGTTTTCTTTTTTGGGTGATGTTTGTGTTGAGGTATTAGATCTGATTGATGATTGGTGTTAGTTGAGAATGGATGAGGGTGTTAATTCCAAGTCGTCTTGGGAGAATTTTTAAGGAGGCTTATAGCATCTGTATTCTTACTATGGCGGTTGTTTATTGGCGTGCGTGTGTGGTCCGTAGAGTTTATGCACCGATCGATGGTTCCCGTTTTCTTTGACATACACAAGCGGGATTCGGAGCAGTTACTAATTCTAATATTCCAAGGATATTGCTTGGTTAACACGTTATAGATAGATAGATAGATAGATAGATAGATAGATAGATAGATAGATAGATAGATAGATAGATAGATAGATAGATAGATAGATAACATATATATATATATTATATAATATACATATATATATATTATATATAATATATATATATATAATATATATAAATAATATTATTATTATAACTCTTGTTTCTTTTCGGTTTATTGTGAAGGTGTATTTTGCAAAGCTAGTTTAAAGAACGTAAGGACGCCCTACGCCACCTGCAGCAGTTTTTTTATTTGCAAATACCTCCCGCATTCGCGAAACGACCCCTACCACCTTCAGGTATTGTTCTAGGATCACCCTAGAGGGAGAAGAAGAGAGAGAAAAGAAAAGAGAAAGAGAGAGGGCGGTAGAACCAAGAGAAAAAAAAGAAGAAAAAAATTTATGAACTAGGAAGCTTAGAAACCAAGGGGGAGAGGTATAGAGAGAGGAAGGGATGAGGAGGAGGAAGAGGAGAAGAGAAGAGGGGAGAAGGACGCCCTACGCCACCTGCAGCAGCTTTTATTTTGCAAATTACCTCCCGCATTCGCGCAACGACCGCGCCAGCCGCAGCGCCAGGACCTCAATGCGATTCCTAGTCACGACTTCCTCAGGATCCTCCCGCGGCATTTCCTCACGCCGGAGCCAAGTCGCAGGTCTCCTTCTCCGGGTCACGCCTTTTCGCGCACTTTGCCGAGGAGGCTGAAGGATGCGCGAGGATGGTTTCGGCTGCGGGCGAGGAAGGAGGAAGGAGGAGGAGAGAGAGGAGGGACCCAGATTCCTACTTTTTTTTTTTTTTTTTTTTTTTTTTTTTTTTTTTTTTTTTGCGTTTCTCTTCGTATTTATTATATTTATTTTTCGTATTTATGGGGTGCTCTTTTCGCTATTATTTTTTTTTCGTATTTATGGGATGCTCTTTTCGTATTTATTTATATTTATTTTTTCGTATTTGTGGTCTTTGGGGATGCGTTGAGTAATGTTGTTTCTTATAAAGGATTGTTTGTTTTGATTGGTAGGTTGTTTTCAGCGCGTATTATACAAAGCAGACGTTGTAAGACTAAGAGAGAAAAAGAAAAATGATAATTAGATGCGTAGAACCAAGAAAGAAAAAAAGAAAAATGATGAACTAGAAGAAGAACCAAAGAGAAAAAAAAAAATGATGAACTAGAAGCGTAGAACCAAGAGAAAAAAAGAAAAAATGAACTAGAAGCGTAGAACCAAGAGAAAAAAAAGAAAAATGATGAACTAGAAGCGTAGAACCAAGAAAAAAAAAGAATAAAGGAATTACTAGAAGCGTAGAACCAAGAGAAAGAAAAAGAAAAATAATAACTAGAAGCTTAAAACCAAGAAAGAAAGAAAAAAAGATAACTAGAAACTTAATTAAGAAAAAAAAAACACCACAGGAAGTATAGGCACGTCTATGCCATGAGTGTGTCAGTGCAAGGGTGAGGCGGGCGAGGGTGTGGTCAGGGAGATCGTGCTGAGGAAATCGGCTCTGGGATTTGGTATCAGGAAAATATTCCCTACCACCTCAGGTATTGTTCTAGGATCACCCTAGAGGGAGGGAGGGAGAGGGGAGAGGGGAGAGGGAGAGAGTAGAGGGGGCGGAGGAGGGAGAGGGATAGGAGAGGAGGGAGAGGGAGAGGGTAGAGAGGAAGGAGAAAGAGAGGGAAGGGAAAAGGAGAGAAGAGAGAAGGGAAGGGAAGGAAGAGGGAGAGAGGAGAAGGGAAGGAAGGAGGCGAGAGCGGGAGAGAGAGAAGGAGAGAAGGGAGAGGGAGAGGATAGAGAATAGGAAGCGAAGAGAGAGGAGAGGAAGGGAGGGAGGAAAAGAGAGAGAGAGGAGAGAGAGAGAGAAGAGAGAGAGAGGAGAGAGAGAGAGAGAAGAGATTTGGTACCGCTTCGGATGTGTGCGAGAAGATTTGATGGCGTGTTTACAGCGCGCTCCTGTAACCGATGGGCGTCTGCTCTCGTTTTCCTTCACAAGTTCCGCGTTTCTCGAGGTTTGTCTCTCTCGCGCAGGCCTCTCCGCGCATGTAAATCGGCGTTTTATGTGTGTATGTTTATTAATATACTGCGTTCATCTATTCTCCGGCGCGCGTTTTATGCTTGTAAGTCTGCTTTTATGCTTGTCTGTTCGCTGGTGAATGAAGCTCGCCCATGCACGCGGGGAAACGGCAAACAGGTCTTGCAACAGGCGGCGGCGGGGCCTTCCTCGAGCGCCGCCCATGCCGAGGGTGTTGGGATGCATGTCAGTCAGTCGCGGCGAGGCGTCGGCGGGCGGGGTGCAGGGCGGGGGCGTCCTCGCACCTACGGCAGTCTGGAAGGAGATTATTTGGGCGTGGACCGGCCGCCACGTCGCGTAGGCTGAATCTCGACTATTGCATGTTGTGGCGTTTCTCTCTTTTTTTTTTTTTTTCTCTCTCTTTCTCTTTCTTTCTCTTTCTCTTCTCTTTCTCTTTCTTTCTCTTCTCTTTCTCTTCTCTCTTTCTCTCTCTCTCTCTCTCTCTCTCTCTCTCTCTCTCTCTCTCTCTCTCTCTCTCTCTCTCTCTCTCTCTCTCTCTCTCTCTCTCTCTCTCTCCTCTCTCTCCTCTCTCTTTCTCTCTCTCTCTCTCTCCTTTTCTCCCTCTCTCCTCTCTCTCTTTCTCTCCTTTCTCCCTCTCTCCTTCCTTCTCTCCTCTCTCTTCCTCTCTCTCTCTCCTCCTCTCTCTCTCCCTCCTCTCTCCTTCCCTCCTCCCTCCCTCCCTCCCTCTCTCTTTCTCGCTCACTCCTGCAGGCGCTGTGAAGAGTGAGCTGTGAAGATGGTGCTTGATGGAAACAGCTTTGACTTGCTGTTAAGAAGCTGCCAAGGGTTAGAGGCTCGATGTACGATTCCACGTTTGATTCAGTGAAAAAAAAAAAAACGTTTGCGGGAACGTTTGATAGAGATAAGTTATTTGTTTCTCGCCTTTACCCCCCTCTCCAACGTTTATCGCCCTTTCATTCGCACGGATTTCGTAACGCCATCCCGGTTTCGGAAAAATCGGGTACTTTTACGGGCGTTTTCCGAACCGGCCAGACAATAGACGGCGATCCGGCGTCAACTCGCCCTCACGTTTTCTCCTCTTGACGCAAACGCAAGACGGAGGGGGCGGTGAGGGGTGGGGGTGGGGGGGGAGGGGCAGTGTGTCTGTAGTGGGGGGTGGGGGGTGGGGGAGGGGCAGTGACAGACCCACTCGCTTCCTGGAAATGTTGACGGGTTATTGAGTCTCGTTCTTGGGTGTTTTTTTTTTTTTTTTTTTTTTTTTTTTTTTTTTTTTTAGATGCGAACGTAGGATGAGTTGGGGGATTTGTGTGTGTGAGTGTGTATGGGTTTTGGAGTCGTTTGTGGTTTGGCAGTCAGTAGAGGAGGTAATTTGAGAGGTAGAATTGTATGTCTGTTATTGTTTGCTGTGCACATTTTGTGTGTATGTGTGTCTGCGTGTGTGTGCGTGTGTGTGTGTGTGTGTGTGTGTGTGTGTGTGTGTCTGTGAGTGTGTATGTGTGATGCGCGTGTGTATGTTGTGTGTGTGTGTGTGTGTGTCTCTGTGTGTATGTGTATGTAAGAGCCGTGACTGTAGGATCCCGGCCATAATCCCCTCACAAAACGGCTCCCGGCTTAGAGCGGCTCGGGCGGGGACGGGGTCGGCCCAGGGTGTCATTTAGGATGTAGAATTTAACAGGTTCACTATTTATATTTCAAATCCGGCAACGGGCGTGAATATGAATGCCGTCTAAAGAGGGTAATATAATATATATATATTTTTTAATTGACTCATTTGTATTCAGGCTCGACAAAGCTGCGAGTCGATTTTTTCTCGACGCTGTTGGTGTTTGTTTCTAGTCATCAGGCGACATACAGACACGTCCTGGCAGCTTCCTCCTCCGTGTCCAACGTTTTATGGGGACATTATGTCTCCGTGACGCCCATGTGTATTCATTCCGGACTTGCAATTGCCAACAGTTCCTCATTCTGAGCTCCGTTCGTCTCGCCCGCCTCCTGCGGGTTGCATCAAGGGATTTCCATATATCAAGTCGGCTTCGCGGGCGTAACTCGTCCTTAGCGCCGGAGCCGGGCTGGGGGCGGCGGGGCGGCGGGGCGGCGGGGCGGCGGGGCGGCGGGCGGCGGGGCGGGGGGCGGCGGCTAATCTCGCATTCAGCGCCGGCGTCGGAGTCGGTTCTCCGGCGGCGGCTCCTTGGCAGGACTTAACGCGTAATCCCATTTACTACGGTGGCTGTGTTATGACCCCCGAGGTCGTCTAGGGTCGTGGATGTAGCCACCAGGAGGGGCGTGCTGGGTCAGGGAGGTCGCCGCCGGGGGAGGCGGCTGGCGGGGACATCCATTTCCTGAGGAAAGGTCGCCCGTGGCGGGCTGGACGTGCGGTTGCCGCGGCGAGGGTGCTAGGGATCACCTGTTCGACGTCTCTCCTGCCTCGGCTAACAGCCATTAGCGATTCCCAGTTCGATTGGGCATTGCGAGCTCTGGCTTCGGATCCCGGATTCAAATTTGTCTACGGCGATGTGAAACGGGCATCTGTTTGCCGTAGAACACCCGTGGAAGCCCTTCAGGCAAGGCCCCAAACCCCCCATTCTTTCTTTTGCGACGTACATCTTACACTATTTGGTGCTCGTCCTTGGCCACCGCGGGCGAGGCGAGGCATGGCGCTGGAGGCGGAATGAGCACCGTGGTCACGCGGCGACGCCCGGCACAAGCGCCTCCCGTGACCGTGGCGAAAACGTACCCGGCACCGACGCGCAAAAAAAGCAGACCACCCATTCGCCCGTCGCCGCGTGCGGTTGCCTTCAAGCGCCGGCCGCCTCGGGTCCCGGCGAGGCATGATTGAGCTGTCTTATCTCGGCCGAGGGTCGGTCTGCGTGTGGGCTCGTGGGTGCAGTTAGGACCTTATTTTCGTTTCCCTTTACCGGTACGATGTCCTTACTGTAGCCTTTACTGTAGCCTATTTAAGAAGGCGAATAATACAATTTCACTGTATGGATAGCAGGCACTGGATATTTTCATTATAACTAGTAAAGCAATCCGATGAAGTAAATTTGTACAAAGTCGCTCGTCGGCGGCATAATGAGCACATTGAGCACCCGACGTCGGCGAGATGTAGCTATTAGCAAAGCCATAATTCAGAGCTGCCCTCTTATGCTCTGCTGTTTTATCTCTCGCCGGCTCGTGGTGACAGGGCTGCGTTGTTGGGGCGAGAGCGGGCGTTTTCAGTTCTTTGGTTAAATCAAGAATTGTCTTGTCGTTAATTTCAATTTTCAGTTCTATGGTCGTTCAGGTAGTTAAGCGTCTAGGGCCTCTTCTGTTCAATTTCCGCTTTGTTAGGGACCGGATATGTGATCGTACGCTAATACCCACTTCCTTACCCGGAAAATTCATCAATAAGTAATTCAACCATGCTACAGTGGGCGCGAATTAGCCGAGTATTTTCCCTCCAGCCTCCGAACGGGACTGCACTTCGGGTTCAGGACACTGGCCGCCACCTGCCTCGCCTTGACCGTTTCCCCTTCCTCTGCCCGCTTTCCCACGCCCCCGTTGCACCTGCCCGCCACAACACCTTGCTAACGGTGCCCAGGGAAGCGAGGGGTTCGTCCCTTCCTATAGACGCAGCGGTTCCGAACCTATATACGCCTCCCCCCCCTTCCCCCTCGCTCCGTCCCCTTTACCCAGTAACACCCGATAACACTTCCTCGTTCCCACTGCGCTTTTGCAGCTCTTACATGGTGGCTGATTATTCTCAATCGGCCGGGTTATTATCGGAGTCTAAGCCGGAAGCGAGAGAATTAATTACGAGGGGCAGGTAAACGTAATTACAGGCAGCATCGCGACGTCCATCATCCCTATCGGTACACATTTACAATTATAGCATTAGCTGCTTCCTCCTCGCCGCCTACTGTACACACTTCTGTTCCGGCGGGAGGAGGCGGGTGTCCCCCAAGAGGGCGGTCGCGGACATGGGTTCCTTGGGTTAACAATCTCTTGGGTAATGCATATATCACTGGATAAAGAGAAGTTTCTGTGCATGGCTTTCTCGGTGTAATTTTCTCTTGAGTAATGTATATCATTGGATAAAGAGAAGTTTCTGTGCATGGGTTCCTTGGGTTAATAATCTCTTGAGTAATAAATATATCACTGGATAAAGACGTGTCTGTACATGGGTTCCTTGGGTTAATAATCTCTTGGGTAATACATATATCACTGGATAAAGAGAAGTTTCTTTGCATGGCTTTCTTGGTGTAATTTTCTATTGAATAATGCATATATCACTGGATAAAGACGTGTCTGTACATGGGTTTTTGGATAAAGAGAAGTTTCTGTGCATGGGTTCCTTGGGTTAATAATCTCTTGAGTAATAAATATATCACTGGATAAAGACGTGTCTGTACATGGGTTTTTGGGTTTACAATCTCTTGAGTAATGCATATATCATTGGATAAAGACAAGTGTCTGTGCATGGGTTCCTTGGGTTAATAATCTCTGAAGCAATAAATATATCACTGGATAAAGACGTGTCTGTACATGGGTTTTTGGGTTTACAATCTCTTGAGTAATGCATATATCATTGGATAAAGACAAGTGTCTGTGCATGGGATCCTTGGATTAACAATCGCTTGAGCATTACATATATTACTGGATGAAGAGAAGTTTCTTTGCATGGCTTTCTTGGTGTAATTTTCTCTTGAGTAATAAATATATCACTGGATAAAGACAAGTGTCTGTGCATGGGTTCCTTGGGTTAACAATCTCTTGGGTAATGCACATATCACTGGATAAAGACAAATGTCTGTACATGGGTTTTTGGGTTCATAATCTCTTGAGTAATAAATATATCACTGGATAAAGACAAGTGTCTGTGCATGGGTTCCTTGGGTTCATAATCTCTGAAGCAATAAAATATATCACTGGATAAAGACAAGTGTTGTGCATGGGTTCCTTGGGTTCATAATCTCTGAAGCAAAAATATCACTGGGTAAAGACAAGTGCTGTGCATGGGTTCCTTGGGTTCATAATCTCTGAAGCAATACATACATCACTGGATAAAGAGAAGTTTTTGTGCATGGGTTCCTTTGGTTAATAATCTCTTGAGTAATATATATATCACTGGATAAAGACAAGTGTCTGTGCATGGGTTCCTTGGGTTCATAATCTCTGAAGCAATACATATATCACTGGATAAAGAGAAGTTTCTGTACATGGGTTCCATGGATTAACAATCGCTTGAGCAATACATATATCACTGGATAAATAGAAGTTTCTTTGCATGGCTTTCTTGGTGTAATTTTCTCTTGAGTAATAAATATATCACTGGATAAAGACAAGTGTCTGTGCATGGGTTCCTTGGGTTAATAATCTCAGAAGCAATACATATATCACTGGATAAAGACAAGTGTCTGTGCATGGATTTCTTGGGTTAACAATCTCTCGAGTAATAAATATATCACTGGATAAAGACAAGTTTCTGTAAGACGAAGGAAGGAAAGATGGTATCGGGTCGTATTCAATTTCCAAAAGAGGGAGGGAATGATGTATACTGTATATATATCCATGAATACATTGTACTGCCTGTATTATTTGTATATATTTATAGGCCTCTGTGTGCGTGTTTTTAATTAGTGTTTGTGTTATTTATTTTTTTCTGGTAACAATGACTTAGAGGCTTTGAGGAGGTGGACCTTTCTTGGTCGATCCTGCTGCCGAGAGGAAATTGTAAATAGATTCAACTCCCATTAAGATAAAGGGGAAAAAATAATAGACAACACGCCCAATCCTTCATGAATGATGAATTAAATAAATTATCTGGTGTATGTTAAGTATATTGCCTTATGTTGTTATCAGGTATATGTTAAGGATATTACCTTATGTTGTATGTATTTATTAGGCTGTGTGTTATGCATTTTACGTTTTTAATTAACAAGTAATGGGTTTCGGATATAACCTAGACTCGTTCATCACAGCTGACAGGTGAACAAGAAAGGGAAAGGGGAAAGGCGGTTGGATAAGAGGATAAAGGCCGGGATAAGTGGCGTGGATTTCTTTTTTCTTTTTCTTTCTTTCTTCTTCTTCTACTACTCTTCTTCTTCTTTTTCTTTTCTTCTTCTCTTCTTCTTCTTCTACTACTACTACTACTACTACTACTACTACTTCTTCTTCTTCTTCTTCTTCTTCTTCTTCTTCTTCTTCTTCTTCTTCTTCTTCTTCTTCTTCTTCTTCTTCTTCTTCTTCTACTACTACTACTACTACTACTCCTTCTTCTTCTTCTTCTTCTTTTTTCTTCTTTCTTCTTCTTATTATTATTATTATTCTCGTCCTCCTCCTCCTCCTTTTCCTTCCTATTTTTCTTCCTCATCTTCTCAATAGCTACATTTTGTGCATCTTCTTCTTTTCCTTCTTCTCCTTCTAGTTTGCAACGAGGAACACCAGAGGGCAGGGTTTTCTTAGAGGAAATGACGGGCTGTTGTGGACGGAAGTGGGCGGGTGGGAGGGGTGAGGGGTAGGGAGGGAGGGAGGGTGTGGGGTGGGGAGGGGAGGGGAGGGTTTAGGGTAAGGGGGTGGGGTGTGGGGTAGGGAGGGAGGGAGGGGAGGGTTTAGGGTAAGGTGGTGGGTTGGGAGGGGGGAGGGTTTAGGGTAAGGGGTGGGGTGTGAGGGGAGGGAGGGTAAGGGGTAAGGGTGTGGGGTAGGGGAGGAGGGTTTAGGGTAAGGTGTGGGAAGGGAGGGAGAGAGGGAAGGTACGAGGGTGAGGGAGGGTTTAGGTGGGTTGGGAGGGAGGGAGGGGATAGGGTGAGAGGAGGAGGGGGAGAAGATGGAGGGAGGGAGAAAGGATGGTGAAGGGTGTGTGGGGGAGGTGGAGGGGATAGGATGGGGGTGTTGACGGGTGAGGGAAGGGAGGGGATGGGGAGGGGTAAAGGATTAGGGTTGATGAGAGGGGGAGAAAGGGTCGGGATGGGGGGGGAGGGAGGGGTAGGGGGAGGAGGTCATTGAAAGGGGAAAGAAGCAAGACGAAGAACTCCAAGGTCTCTCTGGCTCTGCTTTGTCATTTGAGGGCGTTTTTTTACGTTTTTTTCCATCTCATTCATATTATTATGTTTTTCATTCATATATTCATACACTAGCAGGAGCAGGAGCAGGAGCATATGCACGCGCAAACACGCACGCACACACACACACACGCACACACACGCACACGCACGCACGCACACGCGCACACACACACACACACACACACACACACACACACACACACACACACACAACACACACACACACACACACACACACACACACACACACACTAGCAAACACATTTGCATACAGGTTTTATAGCTTCCCACAGGTGCTTTGACCGACGCCACTGTACAAAAAGTTGGTCGTT
>NW_020872967.1:228446-230946 GCF_003789085.1 Penaeus vannamei | reverse complement strand
GGGCGGCGGCGTGGGGCGGCGGGTGGGGGCGGGCGGGTGGGCGGGTGGGCGGCCTCGCGAGGGATGTGCGTAGCTCAAAGAGGACGCCCGTGGTGTCGTTAGTCGGGAATGGTGTGCGAGAGGAGGCTCGTTACTTGCAACGGGAGTCTGTCATTATAGGAGACAAGGGTATATGCAGTGTATTTCCATATGCATGTTCCGTCGGTCTTTGTGTGTGTGTGTGTGTGTGTGTGTGTGTGTGTGTGTGTGTGTGTGTGTGTGTTTGTTGTGTTTGTGTGTGTGTGTGTGTTTGTGTGCGTTGTGTATGTGTGTGTGTGTGTGTGTTTGTATGTATGTGTGTGTGTGTATGTGTGTATTTGTATGTGTATGTGCGAGTGTGTGTGTATGTGTTTTTATGTGTGTGTGTGTGTGTGTGTGTGTGTGTGTGTGTGTGTGTGTGTGTGTGTGCGTGTGCGTTTTGCATGCGTGTAGAGCCCCGGGACGATGTAGCGGTGAGGACGCGGCGCCGCAGGGATGGCGTAGCGGCGGCGTGGCGAGCGTGAGAGAGGGAGGCGAGGGCGTGGGAGGTGTCAGGAGCCACACTACCATACTGCACCCTGCCTCCCCCCCCCTCCCTGCCTCTTGCCCCTACCTGCCCCTGCCCCTACCTGCCCTACCTGCCTGCCCCGCTCTCCGGCGCTCCTTCCTCCCACACTTGCCCTACACTGTTTTTTTTTCTTTTTTTCTTTTTTTTTTCGTTTTCTTTCGCAGTCTATTTTTTCTCATTCCGTTTCTATGTTTATTGTCGTGTTTGCCTCTTTTTTATGATTTTTTTATTCCACGCTTTTGTTTTTTCTTTGTTTTCGTTCTATGTTTATTTTGTTTTTCTCATTTACTTGTTTTTTTTTTTATTCTACGCTTTTATTTCTCCTTTCTTTCTTTCCTCACAGCGTCCATTTCGCTCTTATTCCGTTTTCCACGTTTATTGTCGCGTCCGTCTCTTTCCTTTCCTCTCGCATTTAATTCGTTCTCGCTTTTTCCCACGTTTATTGTCACGTTTTCCTTTCCTACATCCTTGTCTCTTCCTCCCTCCCTTTTTTCCCATCCTTCCATCCACCCCATTCGCAGCGTGACTGTAAGAGCTTGCTATAAGACCCTCCGGCGCCGTGTGTTGCGTGTACGGCCTCGGGGTTATGCGAGTAGCCCCTGGGTATCCCACACTGCACCCGGGGTTACTCGCTCTGAACTCCCTCCCCTCCTCTCCTTTCCCTTCTCTTCCCTTCCCTATGCTCCCGTTCCCTCTCCTCCTTTCCCTTGCTCCTCTCTCCTCTCCTCTTCCTCTCCTTTTCTTTCCCCATGCTTGCCCCGTTCCTCTCCTCCTTTCTTGCTTTCCTTTTCTCTCCCTTCCCTTCCCTCCTCTCCTTTCCCTTCCCTTGCTGGCTTCCTTCCTTTTCCTTTCCCTGCCTTTTCTCTCTCCTTCCCTCCCTTCCCCCCTTCTTTCCCCTCCCCTCCCTTCCTTCCTCCCCTCCCCATCCTTCCTTTCCCTTCCCCATGGTGGCTCCCATTCCCTGGGTTTATTAAGGAGCGGAGGGAAGGGGGAGAGGGGTTGCAGAGGGGAGAGAAAGGGGTTTATGGAGAGGGGTTAGGAAGGGGAGGATGGTGGAGAGAGGGAGGGGAAAGGGAGAGGGAGGGGGAAGGGAGGAGGGTGGTGGAGAGAGGAGGGGGAAGAGGAGGGGAGGGGAGGAGAGGGAAGGGGAAGAGAGAGGGGAGAGGGGGTTATCTCTGCCATTTCCCTGCCCGTGGAAGACTACCATGAGGTTTGCTCCCACCCTCTGCAATCGGTTCTCGCGGCCATTATTCAATTTTCGTGTGGACGGGGGGGGGGGGGGGGTGCGCATCGGATACCCCCGAGGCCCAGCACGACTCCCGAAACTTAGGGTTGTTTTGGTACTCTCCAATCTCGAATCTTCGGTTGTGTTGGCGCTCTTGAAGTCTTAAGGATGTTTTTGGTACTCACGGAAACGGGGATTGATTTGGTACTCCCAGAAAAACTTAGGGCCTGTTTTTTGGTAAAAATTTAGGGTTGTTTTTGGTAAATGGTACTCCAGAAAACTTAAACTCGCGAAAATTTAGGTACTTCTTCTGGGGTAGAAAACTTAGGGCTGATTTGGGTACTCGCGAAAATTTAGGGTTGTTTTTGGTATCGAATCTTCGCTTGTTTTGTACTCATGAAAACTTAGGGCTGTCTTTGGTACTTCGTGAAAACTTAGGGTTGTTTTTGGTACTCTCGAATCCCGAAAAACTTAGGGGCGGTTTTTTTGGTATTCTCGAGAAGTAGGACAATTTGCTTAGAATCAATTTGGGATTTTCTTTTGCAAATGACAACCAGAGGGACCTTGCTCAGCGTGTGGAGATCTTCGTATTGTCTTTGGACGGGAAAATATTGTCTTCTGGACGGGGGTGGGGGTGGGGGAAACTTGGCTTCAAACCCCATTCAAGTGTCTAGAGGGAAGGGTTTGTT
>NW_020872967.1:218446-223446 GCF_003789085.1 Penaeus vannamei | reverse complement strand
AATGTCATTTTTTTGGCACGTGACTGCGTTCACTCATTTGGGAGGAGGGAGGGAAGGGAGGAGAGAGGGTGAGAGGAGAGAGGAGTGGGAGAGAGGGGAGGGAAGTATTAAGGGGGAGGGAGGAGGGAGAGGGAAGTAAGGGAGGGTTAGAGGCAGGGGAAGTAAGGAGGGGGTGGGAGGGGGGAGGAAGGAGGAGGGAGAGGGAAATAAGGAGGGTGGAGGGGAAAGGGAGTGTGAGAGAGGGAGGGAGGAGAAGAGGGAGGAGCGAGGGAAGGAGATAGAGGAGAGGGAAAATCGGAGAAAAGATAGACGAAGGAGAATAAGTATCTCTCACGTAGGTATGCACGCGAGGGGCATCCGTGCTCTCGTGCGCCCTCGGTAAATCACACACGCAGCATTACAGGCGCAGGGCGAGCATTGTGAGAGAACGAGTCACGCACGAGGTGGCAGTTGATCGTCGAGGTTACACGGAGGAAAACGGGTATGTGGGGAGGGATAGGGGGGGTTGGGGGAGGGGGTTAAGGGTTAAGGGATGGAGGTTGAGGGAAGGGTATAAGGGGGAGAGGGATGAGGGGGGGTTAAGGGGGAGTGGTGGGGAGGGGGATGAGGGGTGGAGGTTGGTGGGAGGGGGATAGGGGGGGTTTGGGGGAGGGGTATAAAGGGGAGTGGTGAGGGAGGGGTAAAGGGGAGTGGTGGGGAGGGGGATAAGGGGTGGAGGTTGAGGGAGGGGTTAAGGGGTGGAGGTTGAGGGAGGGGGATAAGGGGGAGTGGTTGGGGGAGGGGTTAAAGGGGAGTGGTGGGGAGGGGGTTAAGGGAAGTGGTTGGAGGAGGGGGTTAAGGGGGAGTGGTGAGGAGGGGCTTAAGGGGTGGAGGTTGAGGGAGGGGATAAGGGGGAGTGGTGAAGGAGGGGTATAAGGGGTGGAGGTTGAGGGAGGGGGATGAGGGGGAGGGGTATAAGGGGGCTTGGGTAGGGATATAAGGAGTGGGGGGTTGGGGGGCACACGAGTTGTACGAGAATGTAAGCAATTAACAAGAGAGTGAAGGCACGGAGTAAATATTAATGAGGATGTAGTCATTAGAGAGCGACCGTGTACACCCTCCTGGGAAAGTGTGTAGGCCTATGCGGCGCTGCTTGTTGATGTAAGGGCTGATCGAGGACAATTAAGTTTAAACGCAAGACATGGGCTTCATTTATGCTTTGTTGTTAATTGAGGGTGTACGGTGCGGTGCCGGGCCGGTGGTATGCGGTAGGGCGGGCCTGATATAGAGCGTTTGGGTAACGAGGTTGTGGGAATATCATACATACACATACAAACACGCATACAAACACGCATACAAACACGCACGACGCACGCACGCACGCACGCACGCACGCACGCACGCACGCACGCACGCACGCACGCCGCACGCACGCACGCACAACACACACACACACACACACACACACACACACACACACACACACACACACACACACACACACACACACACACACACACACACACACACACGAGCGACCGAAAGCGCCAATAAATCGTGGCTCATTTCGTCCCCGCGTCCGAATGCGTCGCACGAATGGGTCGGCCGCGGCGAGAACCTGGAGGGGAAGTTGGCAATAAACACCCAATGGAGGTCTTAAGCCGGATGCAGAGGGAGACAGGGCGGCCGGATGAACGAACTGTCTTCGATCGAATTGGTTGTTTGTTTTAGGTCTGTGCCGGTTTAGTAGTCAGGTTAGGCGGTCTTTACGTTGTTTCTTGGTCGTTGTCCGGGTTATGGTGGAATATATATATATATTTTTAATTTTTAAATTTTTTTTTTTACTTTTCTGATTATATTCGAGGGAAGAATAGATTCTATGATAATGCGGATAATGTCCCATGGATTTAGTATGATTAATGATTGATTTAGGTAAGGAAATGGGCATTCAATTTTGATTTGCTAGTTTTCCCATTTGTATTATATATATATATATATATATATATATATATATATATATATATATATATATGTATTTTTTTTTCTTTTTTCTTTATCTTTTTCTTTTCTTTTTCTTTTTTCTTTCTTTTTTCTTTCTTTATTCCCGTTACCTTAAACCTAAGTCGAAATACGTTCGACTGCGATTTTTACCTCCCCCTCCCCTCCCCTCCCATCCCCCCGTGTCAGAAACTCGAACGGGTACACCACAAAGACACATCACATCCTGCACCACGAGATAATATTCCCAGATAATACCACCGATGCCCTAATCTCCGCCACAACCACAACCACCACCGCCACCTCAACAACCCAAATCTCGCGAAGGGGCGTGCATGACAGCTGTCAGTCACTGTCATCATCCCGCCATCGCCAGAACCGAAGTGCAGTCGCTGCTTGCAAGATCTCGCCCTCACGCTGCCATCCCGAGCAATCTCCTCGACCTCATGGTTCTCAGCTTCACGCCGCGCGGGCTGAGTGCAGTGATCGCTCATAGATCGGAAGAAAAGAGAAAAAAGCGAGCGAGAGGGAGGGGGGGGGGGAGAGGAGGGGCGGGGGGGAGAGAAAGAGAGAAAGAATGGTAGAAATAGAGATGGAGGGGAGAGAGAGAGAGGAGAGAGAGAGACAGAGAGAAACAGATAGAGACAGAGAAAGAATGATAGAAATATAGAGGGAGGAGAGAGAGAGAGAGAATGATAGAAAATAGAGAGAGGGAGAGAGAGAGAGAGACAGACAGACAGAGAACGAGCGAGAGAGAAATAGAGACAACCTTGATAATGAAATAAAAAACAATACTTGAAAAAAATGGGCGCCTCGCTGCCTCTCCCTCTTACCGAAGAGGAACACGGAAAATGAAAGTGCATGACATCGGAAGGAGGTAATGGCGGCGGCTTGGGCAAGGACGTCAACCTCACAGGCGGGGCGGCGAAGGACTTCTTTTGAGGGAAGTGGGTTTGGGGAAGGAAGGTTGGGGGGGAGGAGGCTATTTTTCTTCTTAAGGTATCTGTTTCTGTGTGTGGGGTGTTTGTGTGTGGGTGGGGTGTTGTTGTGGGGTGGGATGTTGTGTGTGTGTGTTGATGTGATGTGTGTGTGTGTGTGTGTGTGTGTGTTGTGTTGTGTGTGTTGTGTGTGTGTGTGTGTGTGTGTGTGTGTGTGCGTGTGTCTGTTTCTATGTGTGGGTGAACGTCCGTGCGTGCGTGCGAGTGTATATGATTATGTACGAATTTGTTCACCGTTTCGGCCTCGAGGATGCGCCATCATCACGTGACGTAAGATGGCAAATTGATGATCAGGTAGCAAGAAAGACAGACAGACAGGTAAAAAAAATTATGGCTAGCAATTACAGTCACACACGATGGCGGCGCGTCTTGTTTGAGTGACAGTAATTTCAATGGATGCTGCGTCGAGCGTCGTCTCCGAGGAGTAGCACAGTAAGACGCCTGGAGTGGTTGGGAGAATTAGGCCTATGCTGGGGAGGAGAAACGGGACATGGAGGAGAGAGATAACAAGAAAAAAGGGACATATAGAGAGAGGATGGACATGTAGGAGAGAGAGAACGGAAAAAAGGGACATGTAGGGAGTAGGAGAGAGAGAACGAAAAAGGGAATGTAGGAGAGAGAGAGGGACATGAAGAGAGAGAGAGAAAGGGAACGAGAGAAAAAAAGGGACATGTAGGAGAGAGACAACGAAAAAAGGGACAAGAGAGAGAGAAAAAAAGGACATGTAGGAGAGAGAGAACGAAAAAAAGGAAATGTAGGAGAGAGACAACGAAAAAGGGACATGTTAGGAGAGAGACAACGAAAAAAGGGAATGTTGTAGGAGAAGAGAACGAAAAAAGGACATGTAGGAGAGAGAGAACGAAAAAAGGGACATGTAGGAGAGAAACGAAAAAAAGGGACATGTAGGAGAGAGACAACGAAAAAAGGGACATGTAGGAGAGAGAGAACGAAAAAAGGGACATGTAGGAGAGAGACAACGAAAAAAGGGACATGTAGGAGAGAGACAACGAAAAAAGGACATGTAGGAGAGAGACAGAGGACAGAGAGACAACGAAAAAGGGACATGTAGGAGAGAGAGCGAAAAAAGGGACATGTAGGAGAGAGACAACGAAAAAAAGGACATGTAGGAGAGAGGACAACGAAAAAGGGACATGTAGGAGAGAGAGACAACGAAAAAAAGGGACATGTAGGGAGAGAGACACCGAAAAAAAGGACATGTAGGAGAGAGACAACGAAAAAAGGGACATGTAGGGAGAGAGACGAAAAAAGGACATGTAGGAGAGAGACACCGAAAAAAGACATGTAGGAGAGAGAGAACGAAAAAAGGACATGTAGGGGAGAGAGACGAAAAAAGGGACATGTAGGAGAGAGACAACGAAAAAAAAGGACATGTATGAGAGAGAGAACGAAAAAAAGGGACATGTAGGAGAGAGACAACGAAAAAAGGGACATGTAGGAGAGAGGAGAAAAAAAGGACATGTAGGAGAGAGAGAACGAAAAAAAGGGACATGTAGGAGAGAGACAACGAAAAAAGGGACATGTAGGAGAGAGACAACGAAAAAAGGGACTTGTAAGAGAAATACAACTTGAAAAAAGGGACATGTAGGAGAGAGAGACAACGAAAAAAAGGGACATGTAGGAGAGAGACAACTTTGAAAAAAAGGGACATGTAGGAGAGAGACAACGAAAAAAGGAAATGTAGGAGAGAGACAACGAAAAAAGGGACTTGTAGGAGAGAGAGAACGAAAAAAAGGGACATGTAGGAGAGAGACAACGAAAAAAGGGACATGTAGGAGAGAGACAACGAAAAAACATGTAGGAGAGAGACAACGAAAAAGGGACTTGTAGGAGAGAGAGAAACGAAAAAAGGACATGTAGGAGAGAGATAACAGAGAACGAAAAAAGGGACATGTAGGAGAGAGACAACGAAAAAAGGGACAACGAAAAAGGGACATGTAGGAGAGACAACGAAAAACATGTAGAGAGACGAAAAAAGGGACATGTAGGAGAGAGAGAACGAAAAAA
>NW_020872967.1:208446-210946 GCF_003789085.1 Penaeus vannamei | reverse complement strand
TTGTTTCGGTGGTTTTTGGGCATTCGGCTGCTCGTTTGGTTTGCGAATCTGGAGGTGGGTGGAAGGAAGTAAGGAGGGATTCACTCAGTCTTTCTTTCTTTTTCTCTTTCTGTCTCTCTTTCTCTTCTTTCTCTCCTCTCTCTCTTTTCTTCTCTTCTCTTCTCTTCTCTTCTCTTCTCTTCTTCTCTTCTCTCTCGCTTCACACACACACGCGCCGCGCGCGCACCACACACACACACACACACACCACCACACACAACACAAACACACACACACACACCACACACACACACACCACACACACACACACACCACCCACACACACCACACCGCGCAAGGCCGTGCTCCTCATCTGCCTCAGCCAAGCAGTAAATTAGGAACAGAAAGTAAAGTCATTGATGCGTCACAGGGATTTCCTTGTCAGTGGATCGATATAAACGAAAGTATTTGCTGATTTGCATACGTAATCAGGGATCTCAGGGATAAGTAATCAGGCTGTTGTTTAGTATATTGATTTTATATAATGCTTATTTTGTTGTTTTTTTTAGTTGCCTATTATTTTGTTTTTAATTGTTTTCTTTTTTCTTTTTTTCCAGGTAAGCCAAGGATTTTGGAAGGACAAGGCATAGCAGGGTAAGAGAAACCATTAATGGTTAATGGATTGTAAACAAGTAAATACAATGGACATCAAAGGTCATATAGCACTAGGGAACGAGTAAGAGGTGGTCCTTGTAACACGTCCCTGTGTGGGCGGAAATACACCTTGTTGCGGTGGGCGGCGACACCTCGCCTCCGCAGTACCTGGCAGGAGAAAGACAGGTAATCACGCCGGTGTTTGTTGACGAGGGACGACGCCGGGTGTGACAGGTGCAGTCGGGGTCGTGTTGTCGAGAGGTGGCGCCGCTAAATGGTTCTCTACGATATTTTGGTCGTCGGCGGAGTTGCTTGGCGGAAATGAGTTGCATAATCCATTTTCATTTGGCGGACGAGATGATAGGGTGAAGGATAAAAAAGAAAAGAAGACTGCCAAGAAAAAAGGACTCTATAATAGGGAATTTTTTTTTTTTTTTTTTTTTTTTTTGTCCAATAGCTTCACTTTTGGGATAGAAATGTCGATTACATTTTGTCATACGGTGGTGTTATTGGTCCGTTTTGCTTCGGTAAGGTGGAGGTTGGTGAAAAACTGCAGCATCTAAAGTGACTGGCATTTTAGAGGTTGCTACAGAACCAGAATTAATTTTTGTAATGACCTTATCTTAATTACTGAGTCCCTTCCTTGCGTAATTCTTTGATTCCATTGTACTTGCGACGGGAGACCTCACACGAAGCGAATGGGGGAGAATGGAGGGTGTGGAATAATTGATAAAAGGGGCGAATTAGGTGGAAGAGATATGAGTGAGGCGGATGGAACCCCAAATGCGCTCTCGGGAAAGAAAAGAATTAATTAGTTTTTTTTATAAAATCATTAAAACTGTCCAAATATCGTTCGGTACATTGCGCTGACGTGGAAATTCGACGCCAGTTAAAACGTCCCAGACAGACAGAGCGGCGGAGTCAGCCAGACGTCAGGAAGTGCCTGGGAGAAGGCAACGCATCCTCAGAGACAGTGTCAGCGGCCCGAGTTTGAACGTAAACCCCCATAGCTGTCAGCCGTCAGACGGAGCGGCGCGACTCACGCGAAACGGGGGCAATCAGCGACTTCTATTTTCTACTTCCTTTTGCCCGCCGTCGTAACTCTCCGAAAGCTTACCTCGTCTCCTGTTTACGGCTGAAGGGACCATAGCGGGGTGGAAGCGGAACAGTGGCGGGAGAGCCGCATAATCGTGACCACAGGGGCGGGGAGGAGGCCGGAGACTTGCTGGCTTTACCGGGAGACGTGCTGGGTCTGCGGAAGAACTGGATAGGTGGAGGTGTGACTCTTCGGTCGGACGGGTGGTTGGGGGTCGGGATGTGGATCACTGGTGAAGCTTCTTGTCACACTTGGCGCCGCGGCTCTGTGAAGAGCTCCGCGAGATCAGTTGAGGTCCACTCGGCTGTTGGCCGCGACGTGGTGCGTCGTGGTGCGCAGGCGTTCGGGAAGAATGCGTATGCACGTCGAAGGTGCGATTTGTTTGTGGGGAAATTAGGGAAAAAGTGGCTAGGCATTGGATAGAGGAATTCGTGGTTGATTGTTATGGAATAAAACGCATGCTAGGTTTGAACGAACATGTTTGTCACTTGATGTTTGGTAATTTTTTTTTCTTTTACAGAATCGGCAAGATGAAAATAAGCCCAGTTTCTCCTATGACTGACAATATCTATAATATAGAATATATACATCATGTTCGTGTTTCATTAAATTTTGAAAATATTGTTCGTATAAGATATAAATATGTACCTGCGCCGCGCGCGCGCACACGCTGCACACACAACACTACACACACACACACCACCACAACACACACACACACACTACACACACACACACACACATACACAACAACACTCACAACACCAACAC
>NW_020872967.1:200946-203446 GCF_003789085.1 Penaeus vannamei | reverse complement strand
TGCTGCTGCCTCCTCTCCTCCTTACCTCCTCCCTCCTCCTCCCTTCTCTCCCTCTCCTCTCTCCTCTCTCTCCTCCTCCTCTCCTCTCCCTCCTCTCTCCCCTCTCCCTCTCTTTCTCGTCTTTGCTCTTCCTCTTCCTCCTCTTCCTCTTCCTTTAACGTTTATCTCGAGATTTTATGCAACGGCATAATATTCACGTGTCACGACTTCTGCTTAATAATGACGTTTTGTTTACGTGCGTGACGGCTGCGGTGCGTGAAGGGAATGCAGAAGCAGTTGCACAACCCCCGCGAGACGTGTATATAATATCATGTCTGAAATTGAGGCTACTTTCTTTTCCCTTTTTTTGTGTGTCTTGGTTGTAACAGGAAATATGGGGGGGGGGGGTTATGTTTGGATATGAAATGGAAATGGGAGGGAAGTCGCGTGTATGTTGGGAGAAGTAGCGAAAACTGATTTTTTGTGTATGATATATTGGGAGGAAGACGATAACACGAGTTTTATGACGATATACTTGGGAAGGAGTGGGAGCCTGAATAAACGCGATTTTTATTACGATAATTGGGAGGAAGTATTGCGATAAACGATTTGTATGACGAGATAGGGAGGAAAGTATGCCGATAAACCGATTTTTATGTACGAATATTGGGAGGAAAAGTAGCCGATAAACCGATTTTTGTTTTATGGTAGCGATATATACAGGGAGGAACAGTACTGCGCGATAAACGCGATTTTTTCATGAAGCGATTATTGGGAGGAAGTAATGCGATAAACGCGATTTTTTTTATAACGATAATTGGGAGGAAAAGTAAGGGCCGAAAACCGATTCGTTATGTGGCGATATATTGGGAGGGAAAGTATGCCGATAAACCGAGTTTTTATGAACGATATATTGGGAGGAAAGTATGCCGATAAACCGATTTTTTTATGAACGATATATTGGGAGGAAAGATGCCGATAAACCGATTCTTATGTTGCGACTATCAGTGGGGGGAAAAGTATGCGCGATAACCGATTTTTTTATGAACGATATATTGGGAGGAAAAGTATGGCCGATAAACCGATTTTTATGAACGATATATTGGAGGAAGATGCCATAAACCGATTCTTATGTGCGATATATTGGGAGGAAAGTATGCCGATAAACCGATTTTTATGTGCGATATATTGGGGGAAAGAGCCGATAAACCGAGTTTATGTAGGCGCATATATTGGGCGAAAGTATCCGAATAAAACCGATTATGTACGATAATTGGGAGGATGTATGGCAATAAACCGAATTTTAAGCAGGCGATAAAGGGTCAGAAGAGACCGTGGTGAATGTGGTGGTGTACGGTGCAGTCCCGGTCAGTCCCGCGGCCCGCGTCGTACCCGTCTGGGCAGAGTGCGACCACCGTCGCGTGTCTGCCAGCTGCCGCGCACGCCGCCGCGGCAACCCGGCCCGCTGCCTCCCGCCGCCTCCTTGACAGAATTCGGGGTCGAGGGCGGCCGTTCAAGGGGGCGGCGCTGGCATCGCCGATCGCCCCATGCGAACGCCCACGACGTGGTTGTCCTGGCGGCGCCGTGCCCCCTGGCGCGATCGGGGAGGGCGGTTTGCGGGGGTTCCTGGGCTGTCGGCGTCACGATACTCGCGGCGCGCGGGCGGACTGCGTGGTCTTATCTCGCGGCGCGCTGCTCTCGGGTGCTGCGCGCGCCGCGCCGGTTGAGGGCGAAGGGCGGGGGCGGGTGCTTGACGTGGCTTAAAGGTGCTGATAGGGGAGATGTTGTAATGTATACAAATGGTATAAGGGGAATAAGTATAAAATGGAAGGAATAAGAGTGAATGAATGTAAATAAGGGAATAAGATGAATAATGTATAAAAATGGACATGGTATAAGAGCATAATGAGAAGTGTATAAAAAGATGAAATAATGTATAAAATGGTATAAGATGAAAATGATAAAATGGATAGATTATAAATGAAAAAATGTATAAGATGAATAAATTAAATTATAAGTGAAATATGCATAATGTATCACGTATTATTGCATATCCTCAACAAACAAAAGACAAGTTGTGAAAATTATTCTCGAGCTATTTAAATTCGATGTTTGGTACCAAAAGAAAACCTCGCATACACTCACATCGTCTTCAGAAAGACTGTCCAAGGCCTCTTGTACGTAAGGGTTTCGTTAATAACAAATTACTTCAAATAGGATATTTAATTGATCGAGATTCCCCACCGCTCAGGCAAGAATTTAGGAAACAAATCGGATATAAGCATTGATCAGATCCCGAATCAGGTCAGAGAATTAAAAAAATCGAATAAAACGATCAGATCCCCATTTCAGGTCAAGAATTTAAAAATAAAAAAAAAAAAATCGGATGAAATATGATGCAGCATTCCTCGATTTCAGGCCAAGAATTTAAAATCAATCAAATCGGATTATAAATGGATCAGAATTCGCCCATTTCAAGGCCAAGAATAAAGAAATAGAAAAAAAAAAAGAAAAGAAAAAC
>NW_020872967.1:195745-198239 GCF_003789085.1 Penaeus vannamei | reverse complement strand
TCTCTTTCCTCTCGCTTCTCTTCTTTCTGCTCTCTCTCTTTTTTTTTCCCTTCCCTTCTCTCTCTACTTTCCCTTTTTTCTCCTCGTCTTCCCTTCTTTCTCCTCCCCTTCCTTTCTCCTCTCCTTCCCTTCTCCATCTCCCCCTTCCTTCTCTCTCTCCCTTCCTTCTCCTCCTTCTCTGCCTCCTCTCCCTCCTCCCTTTCCCTCTCTCCTCATGTCTTCTCTTCTCTAATTCCGCCCTCCCTTCTCTCATCTCCGCTTCCTTCTCTTCTGCTCTCTCTCTGTCTGGTCTTCCCTTCCATTTCTCTCCTCTTCTTGCCGCTCTTCTCTCTGCTTCTCTCTCTTTGCCCTCGCTCCGCTCCCCTCTCTCCTCCCCTTTTACTCTCCTCCTTCGCCCTACTCTTATCTCCTTCCTCCATCTCTCTGTCTCTCCTTCCTCCCTCCTTCCCTTTCCTTTTCCCTTCTCCCTCTCCCTCTCATCTTCTCCCTTCCTTCCTTCCTCTCTTCTCCACCTCCTCCCTCTCTCCCCTTCCTTTCTCTCTCCTTCCTCCCTCCCTATCTCTCTCTCCTTCTTCTCTCCTTCTGTCTCTTACCCTGCTCGCTCCTCCTCCTTGTTTAATATAACGTAAGAAAATTGCAGAAAAAAAATTGATTTATTTTCTTTCTTTCTTTCTCTATTTTTTCTTTTCGTTTTGTCTTTATATAGCGAAAGAGTGAAGCTTGCGATGTTTGGGATGTGGTATATAAATAGGAAAAAGTGTAATACATGTAGGTGACCTTTCGTAACTACAGACATGAAACATAAACCCACACACACAAGTATACACCAAAACAACGAATAATAAACTAAACAACAATATTACTTTGGAAAAAAATACTACAATATTAATTTGAATATATAGTCAAAGAAGAAAAAGAACGCTAAGAAGATATAATGTTAAACAATATCAACAACCATATATTAATGATAATAATAAAGATCAAAATTAACAAAGAAAAAGAATAATAACGATTATATTATGATAATAACAAGTATACTATAGAAATAATAAAAGATACAACAATAACGATAATAATATATTTCATACGACTGACAGCTACGATGCCAACAACCAGCAAATAACAAAAAACGACAAAAACAACAATCAAAAACAAACAACATAACAAACAACAACAAAACTTATAAACCAAGAAAAGGAAGAAAGAGCAAACGTTAAAAACTGATCCACGAGTGGTATTAACGGGGTTGAGACAGACAGGCAGAAACGACACACCGGTTGGGAAAGAGAAGGGAGTTTGACGGTACATTGACACAAACATCAAGAAAAGCAGGTGAGACTCATGAAAGAGAGGTAAACACAGGGAATCAGGTGAGCAAAAAATAGCAGATGAGACTCAGGGAAAAGCAAGTGTGAGACAGGAAAAGCAGGTTGGCTCGGAAAAAAAGGTTTTAGAGTAAGAAAAAACGTATACGGAGACAAGAAAAGCAGGGTGAGACAAGAAAGAGCGTGAGGACTCAAGGGAAAAGCAGTTGAGGACCGGAAAAAGAGGTGAGGATCAAGGAAAAGCAGGTTTGGACTCAGAAAGCAAAACAGGTTAGAACTAAGAAAAAAGCATATGGATTTCACAGAATAACGTTGAGAACAGGAAAAAGGCAGGTGAGAACTCAGAAAAAGCAGGTTGGATCAGAAAAAAAAAGGTTAGACGTAAAAAAAGCATACGAAGACTTAGAAAAGCAGGTGGAGCAGGAAAGCAGGTTGAACTCAGAAAAAGAGGTTTGGAGGACTCTTAGAAAAGCAGGTTGGATCGAAAAAACAGGTTAGACTAAGAACAAAGCTATACGAGATCAAGGAAAAAGCAGTGAGACACGGGAAAACGCAGGTGAGATCAGAAGAAGGGTTGGACTCGGAAAAAACGGTAAGTTCACTAAGAAATAAGCAGGTGTAGCTCTCCATTGGTATATTTGCATAGTTAGGACTCAAGATAATAAACATGTTGAGTTTTATTAGGATAGGGATAAGTGTCAGGTGTCTATATTGGTTTACAAAAGCAGTTGATCCGTCACATAGGAATAAAAAGGTGTAGACAAGAATCAAAGCAGGTGAGATTCAAGAAAAAGCAGGTGTACGACAGCGGAAAGGAAGGTGCGCTTACAGAAAAAGCATGTGAAGACAGGGAAAAGCAGGTAGATACTTCTAAGAAAAAGTAGGTGATTTGCACATCAGGAAATCATGCAGGTTGAGACTTTAAGATCGAATAAACAGCTGGTTGGACTTCTACGGAAAAAACAGTTAGACTAAGCAAAAAGCACGGTGAGACTAAGAAAAAGCAAGTTGAGACGGAAAGCAGGTGGAAGAGACTCAAGTAAAGAAGGGGTTGAACTGGAAAAAGGGTAGACTAAGAAAAAAGGGCGGTGAGACTCATAAGGGAAAAGCATGTTGAGTAAAGAAAAAGCATGTGAGACTCAGAAAAGCGGTGGAGACAAGGAAAAGTA
>NW_020872967.1:188245-190745 GCF_003789085.1 Penaeus vannamei | reverse complement strand
TAGAAAGGGATGTGAAAAGGAGGAGAAATAATAATAAGAGAAGGAGGAGAATATGGAAGGGCAGGGTTGGAAATGTGGATAATGATGATGAATGATGATGATGATGATTGAAGATGAAGATGAAGATGAAGATGAAGATGATGATAAAGATGAAGATAAAGATGAAGATGAAGATGAAGATGATGATGACGATACCGATGACGAAAGAGAAGGAGCTGCTGTTGATGGAGATGAAGATGAGAATGAGGAAGTCAAGGAAAAAGGAGGAGAAGAAGAAAAAGCAAAGATACAAACGCTAAAAGTAAAAAGTCAAGAGGTTGCCGCAAACCCACAATTCCCAACTCACGCCCACTTTTTTGAACTACAAACCCAAAGAGCACGATAAAAACAATGACCTGTCGATGGCACGAACCACCTAAGATGAATTCCACGTAATATCACTGAATTCCGTCGATTTTATCCCTCTGTGAGTCGGTGTTCTGCGATTGGTGGAGAAAAGAGACTGATGATGATGGAGAAGGAGAAAACAAGAGAAAGGCGCAATGATAGCGATAAAGGTAATTGCTGTAATAGTAGCGGTAACGGTAATATTAATAGTAACAGTAACGGTAATAGCAGTAATGAGCGCTTATTCACGCTTACGTTGTTGTTGTTTTAACTTTCCATTACCATCAGGGGTTTAGTGTTGTTGTAGCGAATTTAATGTTTTGGTTTCTTTGGTTGTGTGTGTGTGTGTTGTGTGTGTGTGTGTGTGTGTGTGGTGTGTGTGTGTGTGTGTGTGTGTGTGGTGTGTGTGTGTGTGTGTGTGTGTGTGTGTGTGTGAGAGAGAGAGAGAGAGAGAGAGAGAGAGAGAGAGAGAGAGAGAGAGAGAGAGAGAGAGAGAGAGAGAGAGAGAGAGAGAGAGAGAGAGAGAGAGAGAGAGAGTAGAGAGTGTATGTGTTGTGTGGTGGGTGTGCGTATTTGTCTATGCGCCTGTCTGTACGTGTGCATGGATGTAAACACGTGCGTGGAACTGCGCGTTAAAGTGCGTGTGGTCCATATTGTGCAATTACTTCCCCTCTAACCAATTTCTTCTTGCAACGAGGCGTCTCAATCTCTCCTGTCTGAGCGTGAGAATGCAACAAGATCTTTGTGGCAAATATCAAGAAAGAAAATGAATACATAGATAAGAATGAATTAAGTCTTCAGTCTACGTGTGTAATTAATATCAAAAGAGAAAATGAAAGCATGGATAATAATGGATTGTCTTCAGTCTACGTGTGTAATTAATTCGAAATCAAATGAAAACATGGATAAGAATGAATAAATCTTCAGTCTAGGTGTGAAGTTAATATTTCGAAATCAGTTTTACGACGCCATTCTCTGTGGCAAATACTAAGAAAGTTACGGGTAGGAATGAATGTCTTCAGTCTTTGACATTTAATCATTTGTTTTTTATTATGTGTGTTTTTTTTCGACGCCATTCTCTGTAACAAAAACTAAGAAAGAAAGATACGGCTAAGAATGAATAAAGTCTTCAGTCTTAGCTATTTAATCATTTCCTTTTTTTCGCCGCTACTCTCCTTGGCCATTCAAAAATTCCTTACTCATTTGACTCTACAGGAACTACGGCGCCTTGGCTTTCGAGACTCTCCTTTCCTTCGGTGGAGGAGGAGGAGGGCGCACGAAGCGAAGAATGGAGGAGGTGGGAGAGGTGGAGGCTAAGAGGAACTCGAGGGTGAAAAGTGAAGTTGGAGTGTGGAAGGTAGAGGAGATGGTAGAGAGGATGAAAGATGAGCGGTGGGTAAAGGTGGATAGTGAGTAAGGTAAAGGTAGAAGGTGAGGAGGTGGAAGAGGAAGAGGGCGGATGAAGTGGAAAAAGTGGATAGTGAAGTAGGTAAAGAGTAGAAAGTCGAGGAAGAAGAGAGTGGATGAAGTGGAAAAGGTGGATAGTGAAGCAGGTAAAGAGTAGAAGGTGGAGGAGGAAGAGGGCGGTTTGGAGTGGAAAAGGTGGAGGTGAAGAGTGGATGAAGTGGAAAAAGTGGAGAAGATGGTGTAGTGTAGTGTAGAAGGTGGAGTAAGAGGACAAATGAGGTCGAGAAGGTGAAGGTGGGGTTAGTGGAGTGTGGAGGATGGAGAATGTGGAGAGCTGTGGACGTGAACGTGTTAGAGGAGGAGATGAAAGACGAAGAAGAAGACGACGAAGAATAAAGATAAATACGTAGAAGGAAGAGAAGAAGTGAAATGAAGAAAAGAGTAGAAAGTAAAATTGATGGGAAGAGTAACATTGATGGGAAGAGGGAAAGACAGAAATAAAGTGAAAAGGGAAAGGTAGAAATAATAAATACGTAGAAGGAAGAGAAGAATTGAAATGAAGAAAAGAGTAGAAAGTAAAATTGATGGGAAGAGGGAAAGACAGAAATAAAGAAAAAACATGGCTATAAAAAGGATAGCGATAATAAGAACTTTTAGAACTAATAAAATGGATGTTCGTGTATATGATGTAGAGTTTAATGTCATG
>NW_020872967.1:178245-180745 GCF_003789085.1 Penaeus vannamei | reverse complement strand
TGTGTGTGCGTGTCGTGTGCGTGTGCGTGTGCGTGTGTGTGTTGTAGTGTATGTGTATGTGTATGTATGGTAAGGGCATGGGTATGGGTGTTTATGTGTATTGTGTGTTGATGAGTTTATAAAACAAATAAAAAAAAAAAAAAACTCCCCGGCCGGCCCACCGTGCCACACAACCCTCCGCCTCCCCCTCCCCCGGCCTCCACGTCCGTCACCCGCAGGTCGACCCGAGATCCCGAGGCAACTGGCGCTGGCACCCGCGACGCCCCTGCCCCGAGAGCACAAAAGCCAAGCGAAAGGTAATTGGTATCGCTCAGGCACCTATTCCTGCTCTCGGAGACGGAAAAGTAATTGGGCGATAATTGACAGCAGGTCGTGGGCTCCCAGGTGGCTGGCCTCGTCGGACCCGCTGGCACTGCCGCCCTCATCCCAATCAGTGCCAAGGTGCAGTGCCAGGCGCTTCCTCCCTCGGGCGCTGCGAAGGCCGCCCCCCGCGACTTCCCGCTCGCTTCGGCCGCTCTCGGGAACCGCTCTTCGCTGATGCGTCGAGCGGTGAACTTTTTTATTTTTCATTTATTTATTTATTTATTTATTTATTTAAGCCTTTGGTATAAAACCCAGCGACCGTGGGTACTGGTGATCGATTCGAGATGACTGAATAAAGAGGATAATGCACAGGAATGATGGAAGATAAATGAAAAGATAGGGTAAGTAGGCAGGAAAACCAACACCTACCTAAACGTCTACAACAGACATAAATAATAAATAATTCAACACGCTAGCGGTGAGGCACACGGAATAACCGACCTTTTGCTACTCTGAACTTGGGTCCCTTTCCCCTTGTTACAGAAGACAGGGCATGGGGGAGGGGGAGGGGGAGCGACGCAGAGGAAAAACGGAGGAAACTAATCTCTCGTAAGAAAGGAAGGAAGAAAGAAAGAAAAAAGTAAGCAGCCCACCTCGAAAATCATATAAATGGCGATTCAGTGGATCACCCTTTTCCAGCTTTCGGTTGACTAAATTGATACAGCAACACACGATGATCAATACACAAGAATAGCTTCAATATGAATAAAAAAGAAAAAAAGAAAAATTAATAAAGGAACTAAATGAAGAAAAAGAGAAATAACTAAAGAAGATAAACGAAAAAAAGGAGCTAAAAGAAGATAAAATACATTTCTCTAGCCTTTAGTAGAATGAAGCCTTTCAGAACTCCTGAAGGACGGCTGAAGGAGGCACAAAACGTCGTCGCATCCGGAGGAAAATTAGAATAAAATATCAGCGTCCTCCTTCCCAGAGTTCTTACGCGTCTCGGCAGAAGACACGGCGAAGGGAAAGGGGGAAATTAGCCCTTATGTCCACGACTCGATAAGGATCCTTTTGGCGTGTAGGTATGTGTGTGTAGGTGGGAGGAGGAGGAGGAGACGGAGAAGGTAGAAGAGGAGGAGGAGGAGAAGAAGAGAAGAAGAAGAAGAAAAAAAAGAAGAGAAGAAGGAAGAAGAAGAAGAGAAGAAGAAGAAAAAGAAGAAAAAAAGAAGGAGGAGGAAGAAAAGAAGAAGAAGAAAGAGAGAAAGAGGAGGAAGAGGAAGAACAGGTGAAAGAGGAGGAGGAGGAGGAGGCCCGAGTGAGAGAGTGAAGTGGGGGAGGAATGAGAGGGAGGAGAAGGAGAGAGGTAGAGGGAGGACGCCGAGCCTCTCTGGCCTTAGGCTGAGTGAGGGCTGAGGGGAGGGAGGCATGAGAGGGAAGAGGAGGAGAGAGGAGGAGGAGGGGGGGAGGTATGAGAGGGAGGAGGAGGAGGAGGAGAGGGCAACTCCTTTGATTAGAAGCACCTTTGGAGAGGCAGGGACCTTGGCTCCCTCTCTGTCTATGCCCTTCTCTTGCGTAAGGGGTTGGAAGAGGTGGAGGGACAGGCAGAAGGGGAGGAGAAAGAGGAAGTGGAGGAGGTGGAGAAGGCAAGAGGAGAGAAGGACCGAGATAAAGTAGAGAAGAGGAGGCGAAGAGATTAAAAAGACGATACGAACGAAATGTACTTAGAATTAACAGCAATAACCAAGAAAAAAGAAAAAGAAAAAGAAAAAAGAAGAAGAAGAAGAAACAACATATAAACTCGAGTACACAAACCAAACCAAACAAAACGAAAAAAAAAAAAACAGCTACCACCATTGCATCAACTTCAACGGCCATAAAAATAACGACGGCAAAAATTCTCAACAATAGGAATAATTAAGGAACAAGAAAAGGTGAAGATAATTGAGCCAAGAGAGGGAGAGAAGATAAGGGGGCGGGGGAACGACTCGAGTGACTTGTGATAACGAAGGGGGAGAGAGGGAGAGAAGAGGATGGCGAAGGGAGAAGGACAGGAGAGGAGAGAAGGCTATAATATCATAGACTGAACAAAGGAGAGGTAATGGAAAGTGAAGAAAACTGGGATAGATATATTTACCTATCTATCTACCTACCTATCTATATCTATCTATATATCTATATATATATATAATATATA
>NW_020872967.1:168245-173245 GCF_003789085.1 Penaeus vannamei | reverse complement strand
TGTTGGTAACCCCCGGCCAATTCCTTGCACACAGGGGGAATTTAGGAAGCCAAAATAAAACAGACGTATGTCACAGAAATAATATCATTGTAACAAATGGAACTGAATCTTAATCTTCAATCTTTAAGTCCTTAATCTCTTCTCTCTTCTCTCGTCCCTCTCTCTCTCTCTCTCTCTCTCTCTCTCTCTCTCTCCTCTCTCTCGTCTCTCTCTCTCTGCTCTCTCTCATCTCTTTCGATCTTTACTCTCGCCCTTCTGTGTCTGTTCTCTTCTCCTCCTCTGTCTTCCCCCATCCTCTCTTCTCTCTCTTCTCCTCTCCTCTCTCTCTCTCTCCTCTCTCTCACTCTTCTCTTCTCTCTCTATAATATATATATATATATATATATATATATATATTAATTATATATACATATATATTACATATATATATATATACATATATATACAAATATACTAATATAATAATATATACATTATATATACGTATAATATACGTATATATCGTAATATACGTGTATATAATTATATATATATATATATATATATATATATATTATATATATATATATATATATATATAATCTATCTATCTGGCATGTCTATTTACCCACTCGAATTAGTTACAACTCAATAAGATGATGATAACGATCACGAGGATGGATAAAGTAACAGTTATAATAAACAGATATAATTTTAAAGTGATAACTAGCAACGTAATGAACCATAACAACAATCCTAGCAATATTCCATAATCATGGTACAGTAGTCATAAAATAACAACAAACAACAACATAATAATAATAATAATATTGACATTAATAATAATAATGACAAAAGTAACAATAACAACAACAACGACAACAACAAAACAACAGCAAAACAACAACACTGAAAAGATTAATAATGATAATGATAATATTGATGACAATAGTACTGATGGTAATGATGTGAAGATGACAACAACAAAAACGATAATTACGATGATGAATATTGTGATACTTAGGATGACAGCGAATCTGACAACATAAATGAAGATAATGACAATAACAGTCATGATAATGCTTGGAACAAGAGCGACGTATGACAAACCTGACAGAATAATGACGACAATAACAGCGAACGGAATTCGAAATAGTGCATATCATTTCCTCAGTCTTCCACAAAACCGCTAATGACAACATGACACAAAAATGACACTAAGAACCGCAGAGCAATCATTTGTACACACAGCGGAGGAAAAAAAGGATGGGAAGGTATTTAATCACAGTTACATGTGTATATATATACGTATATAAACATGCATAGATTCACATATACATAGAGGGATGTAATCAAACACACACATGCTTATATTTTAACGAAATATGAGCAAATGCATACGAACGCACGTGCCTGAAAACAACACACACAACACACACACACACATACATCATCACACACACACACACACACAACACACATACACACACCTTAGCCCCTACTCCTCCCCCCCCTTCCACACCAACACTTCCTCACCCAACAACACACACACACTTAACCCCCTCCATCCACTCTCCTCCCCCCTCCCCAACAACCGACTCACGTAAAAGAAACATTCATATTCAATCCGCCTCCGACTCAAATTCCCCCATCCCCCCTCCCCCACGCGTAGGCAGGAGGAAAAAAAAGGATGGGAAGGTATTTTATCACAGTTACATGTTATATATATACGTATATAAACATGCATAAGATCACATATACATAGAGGGGATGTATCAAACCACACACATGCTTTATACTTTAAATGAAATATGAGCAAATGGCATCGAACGTCACGTGCCTGAACACACACACGCACACACCACACATACACATACAACCACACGACACACACACACACACATACACACACACTTACGCCCCTACTCCTCCCCCCCCTTCCTACCACACACTTACACCTCACCCAACACACACACACTAACCCCTCCCCCTCACTCTCCTCCCCCTCCCCCACCCCGACTCACCGTAAAGAAAACAATTCATTTTAAATCCCTCCGCTCTTCCCCCCTCCCCCCCTCCCCCACGCGTAGGCAGGGCGCTCCGAGAAGTATTGTGGCCCTGGAACCTCAGGAGGCGGGCGGGCTGCCGAGCGTGGGGCGGCGGTGATGGGATGGTAATCCTTTCCGCGTGTGGGGCGTGAGGGTGGAAGGGGTAGGGGGAGGTGGGCGGAAGAGTGGAGGGGGAGGGGAGGGGAGTGGGTGGAGGGTGGGGAGGGGGCAGGGCAGGTGGGTTGTGGCTGTATTATGTTTAAAAAGTTGGGGTGGGGGTGGGGGGGGGCGGAAGAGGAGTAGAAACAAGAGAGAGGGAGGGGAAGGTGAAGAGGAGCAGAAGAAGATATATGAGAGAGAGAGAGAGAGAAAGAGAGAGAGAGGAGAGAGAGAGAGAGAGAGACAGAGAGAGAGAGAAGAGGAGAGAGAGAGAGAGGAGAGTGGGTAGAGGGGGAGGGAAAATGAGGAAGGATATATGGAGAAGGAAGAAGGAACGGCAAGGAGAGGTAAGGAGGAGGGGGGGGAGGGAAATTGGAGAAGGGGGGGAGGGAAAATTTGAAGAAGGGGGAGGGGTGGAAGGGAATTGAAGAGGGGGGGTGGAGGTAAGACAATTTTCTAACTCGAAGTTTTCAGATAAACACTTTTTTTAGACCAGTCACTCCAGTTTACGTCGCTCCACAGAGGAAAAAGAGAGAGAAAAAAGATAAATTAACGGAAACAATATATTAATACGAAGTAAAAAGAGAGAGAGAGAGAGAGAGAGAGAGAGAGAGAGAGAGAGAGAGAGAGGAGAGAGAAGAGAGAGAGAGAGAGAGAGAGAAGAGAGAGAGAGAAAGAGAGAGAGCTAGAAAGGAGAGAGAGCGATGAGAGAGACAGACAGAGGCAAATAGGAAAGAAAAATACTATTCTTTTCTTCTTTGATTATGTTGTCGGAAAAGTGGTGTTGTATTAGATGACTGGGCACTAAACCGTATCATTACTCGTGTTCGGATAAAACGTACATAACCCGCCCCCGTTGTAAGTACACGCCATTTACAAGCGTAATTCGGATGTACGAGGCGCACACACTACACTGCCGATAGATATCACTCGCAGCCGAAACGGAAATTATACTTAAAAATGCATCGTCCATAACGGAAACAGCAGGGGTGTCAGGAGCCGTGGAGAAAAAAGTTACATTACTGGTTACATAAACTGGTTTTAACGATTTTCTATTTGCTGAACTGGATGGCAAATATTACATTCTCGCTCCGAGAGGAACAGTTATGTTGCCTTCAATTCTCAAGGGAGAATCATCTCCATTTGAAAACAATCCTTACGTACATACCGCACACACACATTCGCACACATGCACACACACACACATATATACATAACTATAAACTTACATATACATACACATGTACCTTATGCAGAGATAATCTTCTCCGCTTGCCTCCTAATATCAAGCGGAGAAAATTATCTCCATGTATCTACATATGTATGTAATAAGTAATACATGTACACAACACGCGCGCGCGCGGGCACATATTTATAACATTACATATATATATATTATATATATATATATATATATATATATATATATATATATGTATATACACAACATATGTATGTAATTTCTATATACATATAATATATAAATATAATATTATATATATATATATATATATATATATATATGTATGTATGTCATGTATGTATATTTACTATATACATATACATATATATAATATATATATATATATGTATATCCACACACACATACATATATTTTTGTGTGTCGTATTATGTGTATACATATGTAATATGTATATATACATATACATATATATATAATATATATGATTATGTATATTCCACACCACATACTATATATGTGTGTGTGTATATATGTATATATTATATATATATATATATGTATATATATATATAGAAGAGGAGAGGAGAGAGAGAGAGAGAGAAGAGGAGAGAGAGAGAGAGAGAGAAGAGAGAGCAGAGAGAGAGAGAGAGGGAGAGAGAGAGAGAGAGAGAGACGACAGCTGACAAGAGAGAGCAAGAGAGAGAGAGACGGTGGGGGGGGGGTGAAAGAGTTAAGTGGTAGAGCGCTGGCTTTGCTATCGCAAGGTCCATATCGCCGCCCGCCCGCCCATTGACTAAGCTGAGTACTGGTATGCTGACATCGGCACCTGGGGCCAAAGTCGGGGGCGGAAAAGAACTGACTGCATCGTCGCACGTTCTCCTACGGAAATGTCCCCTGAATCCACATGGACAAAGGACCAACTTTGACCCGTATGTGCGCATCAGGGGGATTTGCGACACCATCACAGATTTCCAGCGCCCCGAGAGCAACCGCACCGACGAGACACTCATTCGCGCAATTATCCTCCCGAGGTTTCCATCGCGTGGGAACCCAAAGCGCCTCTTTCTCATTAAGGCAAAATTCTATGGTTCCGCATTCACGGATTCGCGTGGATTCACGTCATAGAAAAACGGCGTCGCGGTCACTCCGAACCTCAAACAAGCGGTTAACATGAAAAAAAATGAAAAGAAAGAATAGAGGAGAGAAAGAAAACAAGAAAGAAAAAATCCCTCGAGATAATGGCGCCAAAAGAAGTCAAAATAACGGCCATAAATTCGAAAAAGGAGGAACGGGACGCGGTGACTGATGCCTGTGATTCGTCTTCAAGAAAGAAAGAAAAGAAGAAGAAAAAGAAGACAACGCCTGCCAGGGAATGAAGGAATGAAGACTAGGCAACTGTGCAAAGGCTTATTAAATAAATAGGAGTAGTTGTGTGAATGGCCGGGTATGAATGACTGGTTAAACGACATTGCAATCAGCGAAATTGGCGAATGACGGGATGAAAGCGAGGCCAGTCCGTCTTCGAAGACAAGCCGTTCTTGGCGTCTTTCTCAGGCTGCTGAGCATGGGAAGGGAGGGAGAGGGAGAGAAGGGGGAACCCGGGGAATGGA
>NW_020872967.1:150745-155745 GCF_003789085.1 Penaeus vannamei | reverse complement strand
GGAAGGGAGGAGGAGAGAGAGAGAAAGAGAGAGGAGAGGGAGAGGGAGAGAGAGAGAGAGGGAGAGAGGGAGAGAGGGAGAGAGAGAGGAGAGAGGGAGAGAGGAGAGAGAGAGAGAGAGAGAGAGCGGAGAGAGAGAGAGAGAGAGAGAGAGAGAGAGAGAGAGAGAGAGGAGAGAGAGAGAGAGGAGAGAGAGGAGAGAGAGGAGAGGAGAGAGAAGAGGGAGAGAGAGAGAGAGGAGAGAGAGAGAGAGAGAGAGAGAGAGAGAGAGAGAGAGGAGAGAGAGAGAGAGAGAGAGAGAGAGAGAGAGAGAGAGAGAGAGAGAGAGAGAGGAGAGAGAAGAGAGAGGAGGAAGAGAGAGAAAGAGAGAAAGAAAGAAAGGGAAAGAGAAAGAGAGAGAGAAAGAAAATAGTTTAAAAGATTATGAACCTTACACATTAATACTGGAGGGGCAGAGTAATATTATATAAACGGCTGACATGAGTAGAATAAACACGACACGAGACAACAACACTTTCGGTGCCCGCGGTAGCAAGCCCAAGCAAGGTGCACCGCGCGGAGGGTCAGGCTGTTTCTGTGTTGTGTGGTCCGGAGGTCAGGCTGTCTCTGTGTTGTGAGTGTCTGAGAGGTCAAGCTGGGTCATCTTATATTCGACCCCGACAACATGAGTGGCATCCACGTGGGGTGTGTATTTAGAATCGCCCTGGAAAGACCCATGCCGGGAAAAGCAGCATAGCGCCCACGTGGAAACCGTGTGGTCTGTGAGCTACCATGATACATTATTATTTGCAGTATGCTTTAGAAAGAGAGAGAAAGACAAAGAGAGAAAGAGAGAAACTAAACACACCACTGATGACGTAAAGCAACATCTACATGAGACAGGTTAACACTCAAGTTCCCATATGCAACTCCTCTTGCCACTTTAAATCAAGACTGCTTTCAACAGGAAAAGCGGCCAGCTATCAGGAAACAGGCTAGAGTTGTATAAATTAAAAAGAAATAAAAAGGAAAGCCAAGCATCCCAGAAAATTACAATGCCATCTCACTGTTCTCAGTCATGGAAAAAAATCTGGTGAACAGAAACACGTTTCTCTGACAGCACCACTTAGCAGCAAACAGTTTAGCTTCCGATCAGAGAGATCTGCATCCGGTCTGTTGCTCCAGCCAGCCATCCTTTGGAACAGATACCTTAATTCTGGCAAGGAAACCTACGTCATTGTACTGGATATCAGAGGGACCTTGGACAGAATATAGCACAGGGGAATTTATTTCCAAACTTAAGAAGTTTTGGCACTGATGGTGACCTGTCGAGTCTGTATGAAGATTACGTACTTGAAGATTACATACTTGGAAAATTAAAACAGGCTAGAGTTGTATAAATAAACTTTTCGAGTAGTTGGAAAATTAAAACTTTTTTATTAGTGGCCAATCGTGGCACTTCCGGTGTCACCTGATCAATGCAAATGTATCTCAAGGCAGCGTCAATGGTCCGCTCTTATGGAATGTCAATTCTGATGACATTCTGTACCGGATTCCAGAAGCCATGCATGTGCTGACATTATTACTTACACGTGGTAAACATGAACCCACTACCACTGATAATGTGTCACCACGCACCGCCTCACGTGGGCGAGGATGGCAGGTTACACTTGTACCAGACATGCTGATGTCCCGTCGACAAGATCCACCAACCCTACCCACTACTATCGAAAGAAAGCATCTTTGCAATGCAGTTTGATAACACTGCCCAACACAGTTTTGCTGAATGAAATCCAGTAACTGTTTATGATGCAGTCTGATGCGCTGATTATATCATTGTTTTTTTTTATGCCATACGTCAGGTTTCTCCGCAATTTGACATTGGCTGATTTCCTAATTGTGCGAAGTCCGCAAAAAAATGAACAAATACTACTGCAATCTTTGAGGAGAAAAGGAATACAAAATTGGTAAAAAAAAAAATGAATACAAAATTGGGGGGAAAATGAATACAGTGAAACATATATTTAATAATTTAGTCTTTTTATAATTATCAAGCTTCATTAAAAAAATCGCAATTTTACTATTTCCTAAAAACAGGATTTGAAAAATCAGGAAATTTGGAAATATATTGATCAGTTTCCTAATGCACACCTATGTTTTGAGTGGATGGCTTCCTTTATTTCATTTGGCCAATAAAATAAACATTGAAGGGTTTCCAGCTGTTTCTTTTACGTGAGACATTCTTCTCTTCAGATTCTTTTTTGTTATCAGCCAGTAACATTGCACAAGCTGATTTCGTAATGGCCACTGCCAGAAGGAAGTGCTTAAAATAATCCAGGTGTTTTTGGTTATATCCATGGATCTTTCACTGCATCCAAGCAGAAGCAGTGCATTAATGATTTTGTGAAAAAGCTTGTTATGCCTACTTTAAGATCAAACTTGATCAAGACGAGCCATGGGCTCCCCACACCATTTGCCGATCTTGTGATGAAAGCCGAAGAAAATATACAAAAGGTGAAAGAAAAGATTTGAATGGTATGGTGAGAGCCAAAAAACATTTCGACGACTGTTATTTCTGTCTTGTACTACTGGTTTCAATTCAAAGAATAAAAGTCTATTTCAATACCCAAACCTTCCTTCAGCAATAAGACCAGTTTTCCATTCAGAAGAGATTCCAGTACAAAAATCACTTTTTATTGAAAAGATGAAAAAATGTTGCTACAGTATTTCATAGATGGCAATAAATATGGGTCAATTCCAAAAGGACATTCAGTGACACTCAAGGAAGAGTATGACAACATAAAAGTAGTTCTAGGAAAGATCCAATATGATGAGCACCAATGGGCAATTTGTGTCGACTTGAAAATGGTATGTTTCCATCAATGGAGCAGAGTGGGTATACAAACTCTCCTTGCTTTTATGCTTCTGGGATAGACGAGCCAAAGCTGAACACTGGATTAGGAAAGATTGGCCAAAGAGGGACAGTTTCAATGTTGGGGAGAAAAATACTGTGGATGAGCCATTGGTGGACCTAAATCGGATCATTTTTCCACCTCTTCACATAAAGCTTGGACTGATGAAACAATTTGTAAAATAAGAATAAGAAAGTTGCAAAAGGATCCTTCTTTCCTCACATTCCGAATAAGATAGAAAAATCTGCTTGGAAAGCATCTGCAGCTGTAGTGCAGAACTTCTTGGGAAATAACAAGGCAGAGAATTACAAGGATATTGTCAAGGGACTAATTTTCCGTTTCCATCACCTGGGTTGTAATAGCATCAAGATTCACTTCCTCGACAGTCATTAGGACGAACTTCCAGGTAAATCTTGGTAATGTCAGCGATGAGCAGGGAGAGAGGTTCCATCAAGATATTAAGGTAATGGAACAAAGGTATCAAGGAAGATGGAATATAAATATGATGGCTGATTATTGCTGGAGCTTGCAGCGAGATTGTGACGTTTCCTGCAGTTCCAGAAGGTCCAACAGAGAAAAATTTCTCAATGTTTAAGAATTTGTTAAAAAAAACACAAGACAGATAGATCACTGTTGATAATTCTGTATTTACCATGACATAGTTATCAAATATTTGGTTTTAACATGCATATTAATTTGTTAGATTTGATAAAAAAAAAAGAACCCGAGGATGTTCACAGCCAAGGAGAATTGGGATTTCTGCATAAATCAACAATGCTGTTAAGAAATGTGACGTGATGTGTAAAAACTGATATCATTGGACATGGAAAAAGTTGCCCTAGAATTAGCTATCAAATTCTATTCAGATGTTTTTTTTTTTTTGGGGGGGGGGGTGTGTAATCAACTGACATTCATTAACTGACATAAAGGATGCTTAAAAATAGGAGATCGTAAACTGACAAGCATATGTTGCATTTCACATCTTATGGACAGCAGAGGTTGTATGCTCCACAACTCTTTGATGGAATACTCAAAATTACTATGATCGTCTTGCCAGCCATCCCCCGTGGCCCTACTCGACAGGGAACAAAACCAAGCCCGCCGCCCTTTGGCATTCAGGGACATGGCGGCGAGAGAACAGTCTTCACACCACTTCATTACGACCTCAGCCTGCGGTTCACTCAGCCTACGACACCGAGAATGGTCACAGCTGAACTCACGAACCTCATGTTCCCATCGCGAGAACTGGGCTCTATGGAGGCACATTTCTGGCGTAGTACTCCAGAATGTGGAATCGGCTGGTGCGTCGACGAACTTACATCTCTTGACCTCCATGCAACAGTACAAATCAGTAGTAGGCATACAGTTCTGTATGATTGCAGGGAATTTTTTATTATGATAAATTACTATGAATGTATATTAGCTATTTTTTAAATTTATACTTTTATGATATATATCTATGGGTCATGCTAAAACCAACTTTACCTTCATCAATATTGGTTTTAGAAGATAAGCGACCCACGCTCATCAAGGACAATGTACTGAACTGTTGTAGAGTTTAGAAGAGAGAGAGAGGGAGAGGGAGAGGAGAGGGAGAGGAGAGGGAGGGAGAGGAGAGGGAGAGGAGAGGAGAGGGAGAGGGAGAGGGAGAGGAGAGAGAGAGAGAGAGAGAGAGAGAGAGAGAGAGAGAGAGAGAGAGAGAGAGAGAAGAGAAGAGAGAGAGGAGAGAGAGAGAGAGAGAGAGAGTATGAAAAAGAGAGAGTATGAAAAAGAAAGAGAGAGAGAGAAAGAAAAGGAAGAAAATATAAAGATTGAGAGCATTATATCTCCCCAAAACAATGAAGAGAAAATGGCTTTCCCAGCTCCCCGCACTGAAAACACACTAAACTCCCAAGTGACGAATTAAAGAAAACCAGCCCGTTATTACTACACCGACCCCACTATCCTTCTCCCCCCCCCCCCTACCCCTTCCTCTCTCTTTTATCCTCCCTCTTTTTTTCCTCCCCCTCTTCCTCTTCTTTTTATTCCTTCCCTTTCTTTCTCCTCCTTTCCTTTCTCCCCTTTTCCTTCTCCTTTCCATTCCTCCCCTTCTCCCTATTATTCCTCCCCC
>NW_020872967.1:138245-145745 GCF_003789085.1 Penaeus vannamei | reverse complement strand
TCGGGGAATGAGTTTTCTTGCAATCGCGCCGCTACGTGAGCCGGAATTACCCAGCCCGAAGGCGAATGTCGTAACGGCACTTTCTCAGAAGTTAGAATGAAATGGAAGACAAAAAATAAATAAATAAATAAATAAATAAATAAATAATGATGATAATAAATAAATAAAAATAATAACGAAAGATTAGAAAAATGAATAGAATGAAATGGAAGACAAACAAAAATAATAATAATAATAATAATAACTAAAGATTAGAAAAAGAAATAGAATGAAATGGAAGACAAAAAATAATAATAATAAATAAAGATTAAAAAATAAACTAATAAAGAAAATAAGTAAATAAAAAATCAGAAAAAAATAAATGAATAAACAAAATAAATGAATAAAAATAAAAGAACTCATTTTGCTGATTTCGATTAATTACATGTTATTGTTTTCATCATTCTTACAATCATTGTATTGTACTGACTGATGCTTTACGGCGATCCAAGACAAGCACACGAACCGCAAGACAGACACTGAGGCACAGACAGCATGACAGTCACAACCAGATAAACAAAGACATCAAGACAGACAGACTAAATCACTCAGAATGAAAGACAGAAAAGTAAACAGACAGGAAGGGGAGAAGAACAGCAGGTGGAGGGGGAGGAGGAGGAGGAGGAGGAGGAGGAGGAGGAGGAGGAGGAGGAGGAGGAGGAGGAGGAGGAGGAGGAGGAGGAGGAGGGGAGGAGGAGGAGGAGAGGGGATGAAGAAGAGGGGGGAGGAGGAGGAGGAGGAGGAGGAGGAGGAGAGGAGGAGGAGAAGAGGAAGAGGAAGAGGAAGAAGAAGAAAGAAGAAGAAGAAGAGAGGAAGGAGGAGAAGGAAGAAGAAAAAAGAAGACAAAGAAGAAGAAGAGGAGGAGGAAGAAGTAGGAGGATAGGAAGAAGAGGGATAGGAGGAAGAGGAGGAGGAGGAGGAGGAGATGGTGGAAGTGGTGGAGGAGGAGGAGGAGGAGTGGTGGAAGTGGTGGAGGAGGAAGACGGTTATGATGAGAAATGAGGAGAAATGCATCATTAATAACAAGCTAAAAATATGAGCATCTAAAGACAACAATATTGATGATGGTGTTTATAAAATGTTAACAGTAACAGTGATAATGATGATACTAATGGTAATGAGGAAAATAATGATGATGATAATTGATGATGAAGATAAAGATAAAGATAAAGATAAAGATAAAGATAAAGATAAAGATAAAGATAAAGATAAAGATAAGATAAAGATAAAGATAAAGATAAAGATAAAGAAGATGAAGATGAAGATGAAGATGGAGATGGAGATGGAGATGGAGATGGAGATGGAGATGGAGATGGAGATGGAGATGGAGATGGAGATGGAGATGAAGATGAAGATGAAGATGAAGATGAAGATGAAGATGAAGATGAAGATGAAGATGAAGATGAAGATAAAAATAAAGATAAAGATAAAGATAAAGATGATAAAGATAAAGATAAAGATAAAGATGAAGATGAAGATGAAGATGAAGATGAAGATGAAGATGAAGATGAAGATGAGATGAAGATGAATGAAGATGAAGATGAAGATGAAGATGAAGATGAAGATGAAGATGAAGAAGATGAAGATGAAGATGAAGATGAAGATGAAGATGAAGATGAAGATGAAGAAAGATGAAGATGAAGATGAAGATGAAGATGAAGCTGAAGATGATGATGATATCAATAATACCAATAATAAAAATAACAAACAACAATAACGACATAAACAACAATACAACAAAGAGACAACGAGCCAATAAAATAAATAAAATAAATAAATAAAATAAAAGAAAGAACCCAGCGATATCTCCACCGCCGTACACTCGGGCCGCCACCGGTGCAAGACCCCCCTGCAGCACCACCAATGCACTCCCAAGGCCTGCTGTCCCCGGGGGCTGATAATGCCGTAGACAAGGGTGTTCGGTTAACTGAACGACGACGCATCTTTGTTCATTTCGGAATTTCTGTTTCTCTCTCTGCGTCATCATCAGCAGCAGCAGCAGTAGCACCGTCATTATTATCATCTTCCTTTTCATTGAGATGAATAGGAGGAGGAGGAGGAGGAGGAGAAGGAGGAGGAGGAAGAGGAGAGGAGGAGGAGGGGAGGAGGAGGAGGAGGAGGAGAGGAGGAAGGAGGAGGAGGAGAGGAGGGAGAAGGAGAAGGAGGAGGGGGGAGGAGAGAAAGGAGAAGGAGAAGGAGAGGGAGAGGGGGAGGAGGAGGAAGAAGAGGAGGACGAGGAGAGGTGAGGAAGAGGAGGAGGAGGAGTGGAGTGGGAGTGGGGTTGGGAAGGGGAAGAGGGAGGAGAGAGAAGAAAAAGAAGAAGGGAGAAGCGTTCACTTAGATATACAACAGAATCAAATAGATAAGTGGGAGTGGGATTGGGAGGGGGAGGAAGAGGAAAGAGAAGAAAAAGAAGAAGGGAGAAGAGTTCACCTAGAGATACAACAGAATCAAACAGGAAAACAAAAAGAAATAAGTCATGCAGCTAAGAAAGAGTAAAACGAAATATAAGACAAAAAAGAAAGAAACCGGTCGTCTGGAAATCCATCTTGCTATTTTTTTTTATCATTATGGAGATTTTTTTTACCACTTTTCTCTTATTCCATTTATCCAATTACATATCTTCCCTTTTCTGTCACGGCCTCCAAGACGTCTATCAGTGTTAAAAAAAGACAAGGAAGAAGAGAAAAGAGACATAAGAAAAAGAAACGTGGGAAGCATACAAAAAAAAAGATGAAACAAGAGGAAACATGAACAAAGAAAAAGAGAAAGAGGGGAAAATAGGAGAAATAAGAAAAAAAAAGAAAGAGGGGAAAATAGGAGAAATAAGAAAAAAATGAAAGCAGTAAAGAAAAAATAAGAAGAAAACAATGAAAAAGAGGGAAAGATGGAATAACGGAAAATAATACAGAAAGTTAAAGAAAGCAAGAGAAACATGAAAAAAACAGTGATGAAAAAGAAATGAGAGGACAGGAAAAAAAGAAAGAAGTAAAGAAGAAGCAAGAAGAAACAAAACAATCGAGAGGGAAAGAAAAATTATATAAAAAAAACAAAAAGAAAGAAAGAAAAAAACAAAGGAAAAAACACGAAAAGAAAAAAAAATAAAATCACGAACCAAAGACGAAAGAAAGAAAAGAAGAAAAAAGAAAAAAAAAAAAAAAAAAAAAATAAAAAAAATATATATATATATTATATATATATATATATAATATATATATATATATATATATATATATATTAATAATAATAATAATATAATAATAATAATAATAATAATAAAAAAAATAAATAATAAATAAAACCAGAGAAACGGGAACCATTCTGAGATCTCTGACGTCATAACCTCCCCCCCCCCCCAAAAAAAAAAGAAAAAAAATAAAAAAGAATAAATAAAAACAGAGACAATGCAGGCAGGTAAAGCACTCGCACGCACGTGTTCTGCGCCTGAAAGCACCTGCACAAGGGGACAGAAACAACACACGTACAAAAGAAGAGCTGAGAGAGAGAGAAAAAAAAAAAGAGAAAACTAAAAAACAATAAAAATAATAGCAAAAAAAAATGGGGGGGGGGAGGAATGCGTATGTAAATTTTAAAACCCGAGGAAATTACACCGTAGGAGGGGAAGGGGGAGGGGGAGGGAGGGGAGGGAGGGGAGAGGGAGGGAGGGAGGGGAGGGGAGGGGAGGGGAGGGGGAGGGAGGGGAGGGGAGGGGAGGAGGAGGGGAGGAGGGGAGGAGGAGAGGAGGAGGAGGAGGAGGAAGAAGAAGAAGAAGAAGAAGAAGAAGAAGAAGAAGAAAGAAGAGAAGAAGAAGAAGAAGAAGAAGAAGAAGAAGAAGAAGAAGAAGAGGAGGAGGAGGAGGAGGGGAGGAGGGAGGAGGAGGGGGAGGGGAAGAGGAGGGGGGGAGAGGGAGGAAGAGGGGAGGGAAAGGGGAGGGGAAGGGGAAGGAAGAGGCAGGAAGGAGAGAGGGGGAGGAAGAGGGGGAGGGAAAGGGGAGGGGAAGGAAGGAGAGGCAAGAAGGGAGAGGAGGAGGAGGAGGAGGAGAAGGGGAAGAAGAAGAAGAAAAGAAAAAGAAGAAGAAGAAGAAGAAGACGAAGAAGAAGAAAGAAGAAGAAGAGAGAAGGAGGAGGAGAGGAGGAAGAGGAAGAAGAGGTGGACGAGGAAGATTAAGAGATGAAAATAGAGATAAACAAAAGAAGGAAAGAAATCAAGCGGCTATGTAAAGAAAATAAAAGGCAGGGATAGAAAGAAGAAGAAAACTGGAAATAACAGGAAATGGAGGAGGGAAAACCCCAGAAAAAAACAAGGAAGCAATGAATCAATAAGAGGGAAGAGACAATAAGACAAGACGAAAAAATCGAAAATAGAAATAAAAATGAAAAGAAAAAGCAGATAATCCTAAGAAAAAAAAATAAGAAAACCACAAAAACGAAAGAAAAATTGCCAATTAGCAAGAAAGACAAGAAAACAATAGAAAATCGCGAGAAGAAAATTAATAAAAAAAAAAAAAAAAAAAAAAAAAAACATACAGAAAAAAGAAGACATACAAAAAAATCCAAAATTCCTCAGAAAAAAAATCTTAAGACATGCAGAAAAAAATCAATTAAAAAAAAAATCTAAAACTCTTCAGAAAAAAAAATAAAGACAAACAAGAGAGAAATCATAATAAAATCCAAAACGTCTTAGAAAATCAAAAAATCTGAAGACATACAGAAAAAAAGAAAGAAATCATAAAAAATCCAAAACTCGTCAAAAAATAAAAAATAAAAATCTTAAGACAAGTAGAAAAAAGAGAGAAATCTTCGTGATAAAATCCCAAAAGGGAGATCGGGAGAGGAGAGAAGATGGGCGAGTGACTCCCGCGGTCCGAGGGGCAGCGACCGTGACTCCCGCCCGCGCCTCCTCAAGAAGCGCAGTCGTGAGATCTCGGCGATTTCCTGACCCGGCGAACGGTGCGCTGGTTCTCCTCCCCTCCCCCCCGCCCCTACCCTTTCCTCTTCGCCTCTTACTTCCAAGGAACTCGTCTTCTCTTCTTCCCCTTTCCTCTTCCTCTTCGGCTTCTCTCTTACATTCCAAAGAACTCGTCTTCTCTTCTCCCCTTTCCTCTTCCTCTTCGCTTCGTCTCTTACATTCAAAGAATTCTCTTCTCTTCTTCCCCTTTCCCTCTTCCTCTCCATTCGCCTCTTACATCCAAAAACTCGCTTCTCTTCTTCCCCTTTCTTCTTCCTCTTTGCTTCGCCTCTTACATCCAAGGAACTCGTCTTTCTTCTTACCCTTTTCCTCTCCTGTTGGCTTCGTCTCTACATCCAAAAGAAATCGTCTTCTCTTTGTCCCCTTTCCGCTTCTCGTTGGCTTGCGTCTCTTAATCCAAAAGAATTTCGTCTTTTCTTCCTCTTTCGTCTTCGGCTTCGTCTCTTACATCCAAAAGAACTCGTCTTCCTTCTCTTACGGCTCTTCCTTTCCTCTGTCTTTTCCAACTCCCTGGCTCTCTTAAGATTCCCCTCACTTTAATCTTTTTCTGGGCAACGGTCGCGAGCACGTCGTCTTCCTCCTTTGCCCCCCGTCCTCCCCCTCGTCGCTCCCTGCTGCTCCTCGGTCTCCCTCCTTCCGCCCCTCTCCTGCGTCTCCGCGCTCCTCTTCGGTCTGCTAAAAACTGCCTCTCCCGCTTCTTCCTTAGATCCCGTTCCCCGCTCATCTCGTCCTCTATCCACGATATTCTCATACGGACTTAACGAGTACAAGCGACATACATACAACATGTTTAAAGAAAATCTCCCACAGCTTATCTCAGTGGACCTAACGCACGTGCAAAATACTCTCTCTCTCTCTCTCTCTCTCTCTTCTTTGAGAGGAGAGGAGAGAAGAGGAGAGGAGGAGGAGATAAGAGAGAGAAAGAAGAGAGAGTAGAGAGTGAGAGAGAAAAAGAGACAAAAAGAACAGAAGAGAGATAAAAAGAAAGACAGAAAGAGAGCGCGCGCGCAAAAAGAGAGCTTCAGCAGTATTTTTGAGAAACAGCAGGAAGCAGCAGGCAGCAGAACCCGAGCAAAGGAATCAAGCAGAGACGCCAGCAGAGCCAAGAAAAAGCGGAGAAACAACGAGGCTCCGACAGACTCACGTGGCACGACCGATGCCTCGAGCTCCTCCGTCACACTGCATCGCACGTGGCCGGCGGGCGGGTCGGGGGAAGGGGATGGGAGGAGGGGGTCTTCAGGGTGGTGCTTGGGGAAGGGGAGGGGGGGAGGGGGGTTGCGACAGGAGGCAAGATTTTCAGCGTCTGGTAGGTTGGGGGAGAGGGTGGGAGGAGGAGGAGAGAGAAAGGAGAAAAGAGAGAGAGAGAGAGAGAGAGAGAGAGAGAGAGAGAGAGAGAGAGAGAGAGAGAGACGAGAGAGAGGAGAGAGGGAAGAGAGAGAGAGAGAAGAGAAGAGGGAGAGAGAGAGAGAGAGAGAGAGGAAGAAGAGGGAAGAGAAAAGACAGAAGAGAAGAGAGAGAGAGAGAGAGAGAAGAGAGAGAAGGAGAGAGAGAGAGAGAGAAGGAGAGAAGAGAGAAGAGAGAAGAGAGAAGAAGGGAGGAGAGAGAGAGAGAGAGAGAGAGAGAGAGAGAGAGAGAGAGAGAGAGAGAGAGAGAGAAGAGAGAGAGAGAGCAGAGAGGGCAGGGAAAGAGAGAGAGAGAGAGGCCGACAGAAAGAGAAGAGAGAGTAGAGAATGATATGAAAGAGATAAGAGTGCGGCCCGGGGGGGGGCAGGAGAAGAGAGTGAGAGAGAAGAAGAAGAAGTGAGAGAGACAGGAGAAGAAGAAGAAATCAGAAGAAAAAAGAAGTAAGAAAGAAGAGATAGAAATAGGCAGAGAAGAGAGAGAGAGGAGAGAGAGAGAGAGAGAGAGAGAGAGGAGAGAGATGTGAGAGAGACGAGAGAAGAGAGAGAGAGAGAGAGAGAGAAAAAGTGAGTGAAGGAGAAGAAGAGATAGAAAGAGAACGGAGAAGAAGAAAGAAAAGAAGAGAGAGAGAAGAGAGGGAGAGAGAGAAGAGAGAGAGAGAGAGAGAGAGAGAGAGAGAGAGAGAGAGAGAGAGAGAGAGAAGAGAGAGGAGAGAAGAGAGAGAGAGAGAGAGAGAGAGAGAGACGAGAGAGAGAGAGAGAGAGAGAGAGAGAGAGAGAGAGAGAGAGAGCAGAGAGGAGAGAGAGAGAGAAATGAGAGGAGAGAAGAGAGAGAGAAAGAGAGAGAGAAGAAGGAGAGAGTAAGAGAGAAGGCAGCGAGAGAGCAGGAGAGAATGATGGGACTAGGATAGAATAGCGAGTAGAAATTGAAGACAGAGGGGAGAAGGAGAGAAGAGATCTTTGATTATTTGGAAAAGTTTTTCCAGAGCGAAAAAGGAAGGAAAGTGGGGCAGTCCACCCATCGGGACAACTACAAGAAAATAAACAAATATTGCGGCATTAAGGGCTTGAGCAAGGAATGATATAGAGGGAG
>NW_020872967.1:128745-134554 GCF_003789085.1 Penaeus vannamei | reverse complement strand
CACCACACACACACACACACACACGCACGCACGCGGGTTGCACGTTTACCTTTTACCATCTTTTAGCAGCAGCACGATGACCCTCTCACGAAAAGAAACACACCAATTACCGTGCTAAGATGAACTTCGCACCAGCTCCTCCCACAAACAGAGTAAACAAAGAAAACACCAAACAAACAAACACCAAAAAAATAAACAAACAAACAAAAACAAAACAAACACCTAATAAACAACCACCCAAAAAAACAGCAGCCAAACAAACACCCAACAAACAAACAAACACCAAAAAACACAACCAAACAAATACCAAACAAACTACCACAACCAAACAAACAACCACAACCAAACAAACACCAAAACTACAAAAACACATTAACCTAAAAAAACACGAACAAACAACAAACAAAACAAACACAAACAAACATCAACCAAACAAACACCAAACAGAGGCATAAAAAAAAAAAAATAAACAACCTAACCAAACAATCACCAAACAAAAAACAGACAAAACAAACATTAACTAAACAAAACATCAAAGCAGGGCCATAACAAAAAACAAACAAATACCTAACAAGCAAACCACCAAACAAACAACCAACAACCACCAAAACAAACAAAACCACCAACCAACAAAACAACCAACCAAACCAACCAAGCACCAAACACGGGCACAACAACTCGAGCCTCCCCTTCACTCCGGAGAAATCAATCAAGCCATTGAGGCCGATTTAATCAAACTTGGCGGGTTTCTCCATCGATCAAGCAGTTCTGATTATCCATCAATTTCCGTTCCCCTTTGCATGCCGGTTGAGAGAGGGAGGGGGGGGAGAGGGAGGGGAGAGGGGAAGGGGAGGGGGAGAAGGGAAGGGGAAGGCGGGAGGAAACCGGGAGCGGGGTAGCTTACATCTCTCTCTCTCTTCACTCTTTTCTGTTCTCTATCTGTCTCCCTCCTTCTCTCTCTCTCTTTCTTTGTTCTCTTGTCCGTCTCTCACTCTCTCTCTCCTCTCTCCCTCCCTCTCCCTTCTCTCTCTCTCCCTCTCCCTCTCTCCTCTCCCTCTCTCCTTCCCTCCTTCTCTGCATCTCCTCTCCCTCCCTCCCTCCCCACCTCTCTCTCTCTTCTCTTTGTTCCCCTTCCATACTTAACTCTCTCCTATATTCAGCCCCCCGCCCCCTCGCCTCCCCCCCCCCCCATCCCGGAAATGGCACAGGTTTAGAGAGCCTTAAAAAGGTGCCAGTGAGGCTCTGCATGAGGCATCACTCAGAGGAGAGAGAGAGAGAGAGAAGAGAGAGAAGAGAGAGGAGAGAGAGAGAGAGAGAGAGAGAGAGAGAGAGAGAGAGAGAGAGAGAGAGAGAGAGAGGAGAGAGAGAAAGAGAAAGAGAGAATGAAAGGGTAGTGCTAGACGTCGGAGAGGGGGAAGAAGGGGGGGAGTAGGTGAGGGAGGGGTAGTAGGTGAGGAAGGGGAAAGTGGGGATGGGGGTAGGGGGGGTCAAGGAGTAAGGGGAGCCTGAGTCAATCCTGCAGGACGTAGGCCTCTCCCATTCTTCTCAGGTTTTCCTGTCTTGCGATGAGAGAGAGAGAGAGAGAGAGAGAACGCGGAAGAGGGAAAAGGAAGTTTTTCTTCTCTTTGCGTCCCTTCGCTTTCTCTTTCGCTTCCTGCTCGCTTTCGCTTGATTTTCTTTATCTTTCTCTCTCTTCTTTCGTTTCCTTTTTCTCTCTCCCTCTTTCTTCCTTTATTTCTTTCTCTCTCTCTCTTCTTTCCCTTTCCTCTCTTTTTGTTTCTTTTGTTTCTTCGTTTTTCTGTCTTTCTTCTCTTTCTTTTCTTTCCTTCTCTCTCTTTCTTTCTTTCTTTTCCTCTCTCTCTCTCTCTTTCTTTCTTTCCTTTCCCTGTCTCTCTCTCGCTTTCTATCTTTTTCCTCATTCTTTTTCTTTCTATCTTAGTTCCCATCTCTCTTTCTTTCCCAATTTCCCTTTCATTTTCTTCTTTCTCTCTTTCCTTTTTCTGTCTCCCTCTTTTGACATTTTTCATTATCTCTTTCTCATTCTTGTGATTGCACTTTTGCCTCGCTTCTTTCTCTGACGATTCTTCTTCTTATCGTTTTAATTTCCCCTTCTCCTTTCTTTCCATCTTCCTCCGTCTCTCCCACTCTCTGTCTTCGCATTCTTCCTCTGTCTATCCCATTCTCTACCTTCGTCTCTCCCATTCTCTATCTGCTCATTCTTCTTCCGTCTTTCCCATCCCCTATCTTCGCATTCTTTCTCTGTCTATCCCATTCTCTACCTTCGTCTCTCCCATTCTCTATCTGCTCATTCTTCCTCCGTCTCTCCCATCCCCTATCTTCGCATTCTTCCTTTTCCCACACTTTTATCATTTTTTTCCTCCTACCTCCTCTGCCTCAGCGACGAGGAAGGAAATCGGGTCCCAGAATAAACTGACATATGGTATTGTTTTTTTGTTTTGTTTCTCTTTTTGCGTCTCTTCCTCCACCGTCTCTCTCCTTTCTTCTCTCACACTCTCCTCCCTCTTTCTCTCTATATATATATATATCTATTTCCTACCCTACCCCCACACCCTCTATCTATCTATCATTCTTTCCCTCTCCCTCTCCTTCTTTCTCTCTCTCGCTCATTCTTTTTTTTTCTTCCCTCTCACTTCCCACTCTTTCCTCTCTATCTATCTCTCTTTCGCCCCCCCCCCACACACACACACTCTCTCTCTAGCTGATTATTTTTTTCCTTCCCTCTCACTCTCCATTCTCTCCTCTCCTCTATCTATCTCTCTTTCCTCCTCCCATCCTCTCTTCTCTCTCTCTCTCTGGTCCTTTTTTCCCTCTCAATCTCCATTCTCTCCTCTCCTCTATCTATCCCCCCCTCTCTCTCTCGTTCATTCTTTTTTTCCCCTTCCCTCTCACTCTCCATTCTCTCCTCTCCTCTACCTATCTCTTTTTCCTCCTCCCCCCCCTCTCTCTCCCACTTTCTCGCCCATTTTTTTTCTCCCGTTTTAACCCTCCACCGCTAGTCCACATATTTGCCAGAGGAAGATATTTATGGTGAGAAAGGCCGGCACGATTTGTCGCCAAGGGGGGTATCTTTTATTTATTTTTGTTGTTATCTTTGTTTCTTCGCTTTTTTTGTTTATTTGTTTGTGTCAACGCCTGTGTTATTTATTATCTCCCTGCGTACCTCCCCCCTCTCTCTCTCTCCTCTCTCTCTCTCTCTCTCTCTCTCTCTCTCTCCTCTCTCTCTCTCTCTCTCTCTCTCTCTCTCTCTCTCTCTCTCTCTCTCTCTCTCTCTCTCTCCTCCCCCTTCCTTCCTATACTCGGATCACGTAGAAGGAAAGGCGGAAAACTAGGTATATAAATAAACAGAAAAAAGTGACGGAGAGCGATCCTTGTTACCATGGCAACAACAACAAACAGACGAGCATCGCGACCCGGAGGCTGAACGACCTAAATCCACCAACAAAGCGTGGAAATCTGAACTGAGTAAATGCCGATTTTTCTTCACCTATCTGATCCAGATTCTCTTCCTTCCTGCTCAAACGCTGACACCTGACTGACACGCTGACAGACTTCCCCTGCCGATGCACTGACACTGTCATTTGTTGGTATGTGGCGAAATCCCTTGGAGCAAACGTTTTTCCTGACGCTGTCATAAAGTGTATGCTGACATAACTAGTGACTTGGCCCTTCAGCAATATCCGTATTGAGAGAGAGAGAGATTAGAGAGAGAGAGAGAGAGAGAGAGAGGAGAGAGAGAGAGAGAGAGAGAGAGAGAGAGAGAGAGAAGAGAGAGAGAGAGAGAGAGAGAGAGAGAGAGAGAGAGAGAGAGAGAGAGAGAGAGAGAGAGAGAGAGAGAGAGAGAGAGAGAGAGAGAGGAGAGAGAGAGAGAGAGAGAGAGAGAGAGAGAGAGAGAGGTGTTTATATAGACAGGTATAGAAATAGAAAGAGATATATGGAGAAATGAGAGAAAAAGGAATATAAATAGGATGACACACTGTTTGTAAGAGAACAGGATGTAATGCCTCGAGTTGCCGAGAAGTATGTAAACAGAAATTAATCCGTTGTCGGCATGGTATTTTTAAATCTGTGCCAAGTTAATGTATTTTCTGGCATAACGCAAAATATTTATGTGTATATATATTGTATATGCAAGGGAGAAATAATTTTACACAGGAAACCCCTTTTGTATATAGACACGTGCAGCCATAACTCAATGGAAAATTTAAGTTGTTATAAGAAAGCTCTTATACATTTTGTTTACTATTCTATTTTGTGAAATTGTTTACCATGAACTGGTGAAATATGGATTAACATCATGTGAATCTAAATTACATATGGACATTACATAGTGACCTAATAGTGAAAAAACAGGAATTATTGAAGCCTCTTTTTACGTTCCAATAACCCTGGGACGCCATCTTGCATCTTTTCCGCCAACTACAAATGAGAAGCAGCATTTTTTAATCTATATTTTAGGTAAAAGGGAGTGCCAGTTTGTACATTCATATTCCAAGAATGCTTTTCAATACCCGAGATTCTTTAGCCAATTACAAAACCATATTATTGTGTTGAATTAAAGCAAAAGAAGCTCCGATATACGATTTCCTCTGTTTCAGTCCCGAACCACTTTATGAAGCTGTGTATGTTACCTCCCGTAGAATAAGCAGATTGTAAGTGGCCATCAATCGCATCTGATGTGAACAGTGGCCCAAGCTGTAAGTAGTTTTTGCGTATGTATGTAAACTGTAATAGGTAAAAAATATGTGGCATTTGGTGATGTTATTTTGTGTTTAACATCACAGTATATTATCATAGGATTTTTTATTGATTTATGATGTTTAATTTTGTGAAATTGTTAATAGAGCGAAAACTAGATCTGAGCTGATTTAGTCACTTGCTTATCAGAGTTATATTCAAAACTAGAAAATAATGTTTCATTATTCCCCATAATACCGTAGATGAATGAACTCAAGATAAATGTTTAAAGAAATCTAAATAAGACCATAATGAGCATAGGCAGTCCTGGCGAGCGTTTACAAGGAAACCCAACGCCAAGTAAAAAAAAAAAAAAGCCCCCCCCCAGCACCAAGAAAAAAAAGAAAAAGCCCCCCCCCCCCCTAAAAAAAAAGAAAACCAAAAAGAGAAAAGACAAAGGGCCTTAAACTTTCCCCGAGTGCGGAAATTAGCCTCCTAAACCTACTCTAGAATGAAGGATCAAACTTCGAAGGCCCAGAAGAAGTGAGAGAGAAAAAAAAAGAAGAAGAGAAAAGGATTCCCCCTTTTTCCTTTCTCAACTCGAGGCGAAGAAATAGGCTTAAAACTCCCCTCTGCAAACAGCTCTAAATTGAATTCGAAGAGGGGAAAACAAAAAGTTTCTTTCACACCCTAATGAAAAAAGCGCTAGGGAAAAAACACGCTACATCTACAAGGTGTAACACTGTGAATAAAATATATTGTTTGTAAAATATGGCTCTACAAACTGCGAAATATTTTTCTTGCTTTTTTGTTTGTTTGTGTTATTGTCTTTAAGAATGATCTTCCAGCAAATTAATATTTCATAAGGCAATTTTTTGTAACCAAGGCTAGCGGGGATAATTTTCGTTTATAAATAAATAAGAAAAGATGAAAAGCAAGTTAGAAAGGCGATGGAAAAAAAGGTTTATTTTCGAAGAACCGAATCAATGTTTCTTGGAACTGAAGAGGAATTGCTGCGTTGAAACATCGCCCTTCCTAAAACCTCACACAGGGACCAAGGAAGCTTCGTTCACACACAAACGCACATACAAACACCCACACCCACACGTACACA
>NW_020872967.1:106245-123745 GCF_003789085.1 Penaeus vannamei | reverse complement strand
TTTTTTCACTTTTTTTTTCTTTTTTTCACTTTTTTTTTTTTTTTTTTTTTTTTTTTTTTTTTTTTTTAACTTGTTTTCACTTTTTCACTTTTTTTTTTTTTTTTTTTTTTTTTTTTTTTTTTTACTTTTTAAAACTTTTTTTTTTGAACTTGAAAGGTGTGCTTCTCGCTTAAGGGTAATAAACGCGGTTATTAAGCCATCTAGCGGGAACTGATGGCTTTACATACTCTAAGAAAAGAGAAAAGAAAAAACCCTAATTGAAACGGGGTTGAGGTGGAAGGAGGGAGAGAGAGAGAGAGAGAGAGAGAGAGAGAGAGAGAGAGAGAGAGAGAGAAGAGAGAGAAGAGAGAGAGAGAGAGAGAGAAGAGAGAGAGGAGAGGAACAGGAAGTGGAGAGGGAAGAAAGGAAGGAAGAAGTGGAGGGAAGAAGGAGGGAAGGATGGAAGGATGGAAGGAAGGAAGGAGGGAGGGAAGGAGGTAGAGAGAGAAAGAGGTAGAAGGCACAAGACGAGCGGAGAAAGAGAGAGAGAGATAAAGAGGAGAAAGAGAAACAGAAAGGGGAGAGAGGGGAGGGCGAATGGCAGGGAAGGAGGGAAGGAGGGAAGGAGGGAGGGAAGGAGGGAGGGAGGGAAGGAGGTAGAGAGAGAGAGAGGTGGAAGGCACAAGACGAGCGGAGAAAGAGAGAGAGAGATAAAGAGGAGAAAGAGAAACAGAAAGGGGAGAGAGGGGAGGGCGAATGGCAAGGAAGGAGGGAAGGAGGGAGGGAAGGAGGGAGGGAAGGAGGGAGGGAAGGAAGGAGGGAAAGAAGGAAAGAAGGAAGGGAGGAAGGAGAGAAGGAAAGAGAGAGAGAACGATCTTATTTGATACAGAAAATGAAATGAAGAAAAAAAGAGATAGAGAGGACAAAAATTAAGTAAATCACAAAAAGAGAAATATAGAAAGAAAGAAAGATAAAGAGGGTGATGAAGAAGAATAAGAACAAAAAGATTAAAAGGAACAAAAAGATAGAGAAAAAAGAAGAAAAATTAGAAAAGAAGAAAAAGAGAATAACGAATAAAAAAGAAGAAATAGAAAATAATGAAGAAGACAAGAAAACGAAGAAGAAAAAAAAATATAAAGGAAAAAAAAGAAGAAAGAGAGAATAACGGAGAAGAAAAAGAAGACTTAAGAAAAAATAAATAAAAAGAAAAGCAGAAGAAAGAAAAAATAAAGTAAAAAAAAAAAAAATAAATAAATAAAATAAAAAAAAAAAGTAAAAAAAAAAAAAAAATAAAAAAACAGAGTCAAGAAGACCACCATCACAGAAGCAAGCCCCCAACCCCCCCCCTAAGCAAGCCCCTCCCCCCTAAGCAAACCCCTCCCCCCCTAAGCAAGCCCCCCCCCCCCCGCCCACCTAAGCAAGCCCCGCACCTAAGCAAGCCCCGCCCACCTAAGCAAAAGCAAGCCCTCCCCCACTAAGCAAGCCCCGCCCACCTAAGCAAGCCCCCCCACCTAAGCAAGCCCCGCACTAAGCAAGCCCCGCCCACCTAAGCAAGCCCCCCCCCCTAAGCAAGCCCGCCCACCTAAGCAAGCCCCGCCCACCTAAGCAGCCCCGCCACCTAAGCAAGCCCGCCCACCTAAGCAAGCCCCGCCCACCTAAGCAAGCCCCCTCCCTAAGCAAGCCCCGCCCACTTATTCGTAGCAGTGATACCAACCGCTTTCTCACTTCGGGAATCTAATTAAGGTTTTAATCCCTTACGAAATCTTTTTGCTGGTCCCCCTAATTACCTATGGCATAATAAATCACTCTCCGGTCTGATTCGTTTGGTTTTGATTTAATTGAGTGTGTTAATAGGGAGGTGATAAGTGCGTGGGGGGGGGATAAATATAAGATGTAAATAAAGGAATTGATTTTTTTGTTAATTCGTTACATGAGAGAATAAGAGTGCTTATTTTCGCTGATATACATGAATGAATATATATATGTATATGTATATGTATATGTATATATGTGTGTGTGTGTGTGTGTGTGTGTGTGTGTGTGTGTGGTGTGTGTGTGTGTGTGTGTGTGTGTGTTGTGTGTGTGTGTGTGTGTGTGTGTGTGTGTGTATATATATATATATATATATATATATATATATATATATATATATATATATATTATATATACCTGTATATATATGTATAATGGCACACACACGTGTGTGTGTGTATATATATATATATATATATATATATATATATTATATATATATATATATATTATATATATATATACAGAGAGAGAGAGAGAGAGAGAGAGAGAGAGAGAGAGAGAGGAGAGAGAGAGAGAGAGAGAGAGAGAGAGAGAGAGAGAGAGAGAGAGAGAGAGAGAGAGAACATACCGCCCCCCCCCTCATCCACACCCCATCCCTTACACCTTCCCCTAATCCTAATCCAAATCCTAATCCATACAAGACAAAGATGGCCATGACGTCACTACTGGCCATCTGGCAGTCGTGACGTCATCACTGGCAGTCATGACGTCTACGGGCAGTCATGACGTCATTACTGGCAGTCGTGACGTCATAAGTGGCTGATTTAGAGAGTGTCTGATGAACGTGTAAATATTATTCGATTAAACGCATAAACATTTAGATAATCATGGATAATTAGACATAGGTGACGTGCAAGAGTGGAATTAATAATAGCGCAAGATAATGTAGTTAGACATTTGATTCGATATATTATGAATAGTTAGTATGATCTTAATAATGATAATAATATGATGATAATGGTAATAATAATATTACTACTAATAATCATCATAATAATGGTAATACTAATAGTACTGGTAATAACAATTATGATAACAATGATAATAATAATATTAATAATAACAATTATGATAAAAATGATAATAATAATAATCATAATAATAATGACAATACTGAAAATAATAATGATAGTAACAATCATAATAATAATAATAACAAAACAATATCAATCATAATGACAACTATAACAATGACATAAATAATAACATACGCCTAAAAAACATCACTTAAACACGAACATTTTGGACAACACTGTCAAAACATCAAACAATATTTAAATCCCCAATTACTGAAACCAGAAACTCATGGAAATCGTGTATTATATGTCATGATACTGAACACATGACGTCTGAGATATCAAAAATCTGTATTTCTTATGGATTCGTATGTTAATTAATGGATTAATCGTTTAACTATTCATTATTGTTGTTGGCATTATTATTGGTATCATTATCATCGTCGCTATTATGATAGTAATAATAATAATGGTAACAATGATAACAATGATAGTGATAATAGTTATTACCATTATCATTATCATCGTTATTGTTACCAATATCGTGATTATTACCATCATTGCTATTATCATTACTATCAACAATATGATTATTATCATCATTACCATCGTCATTATTACTATCATTATATTTATTATCATTTCATTATCATTACTATCATCATCGTCAAGAACAACAATAATAAAACAAAAGGATAATGATAATAATAGTAATAATAATAATCATACCAAATAATAATAACAGCAACAATAACATTAATAATAACAGCAATAACAGTATTAGTATTAGTAATAACAACAATAACAATAACAGCAATAATAATAATAACAATAACAATAAAAAAATGAAAAAAAAAACTGAGTAAAGTAAAGAATAAAGACAAAAAAAATGAAAAATAAAACTGAGCAAAGTAAAGAATAAAAACAAAAAGAAGATAAAAAAAAGAAGACAAGAAAAAAAAAGCAAAGAACAAAAATAGCTCTTGGTATTCTTCCAAGTTTTCCAAGTCTTATCAACATTTCTGTCTAGTATAACACCTCTCGATTGAATGTCTTGCGTGTCTCAATCCACAGTCCGTTATCTCTATTTAGAATTAATGTGCTGGTGATATGTCCTATATAACGCTCTTTATACTAATATATCCTGTATAATGCTCTTTCTAATATATCCTATATCACGCCCCTTATACTAATATGTCCTGTATAATGTTCTTTCTACTAATATGTCCTGTATAATGTTCTTTCTACTAATATGTCCTATATAACGCCCCTTATACTAATGGTATATCCTATATAACTCTCTCTCTACTAATATATCCTATATAACGCCCCTTATACTAATATGTCCTGTATAACACCCTTTATACTAATATATCCTATATAATGCTCTTTCTACTAATGATATGTCCTATATAACGCTCTTTCTACTAATATATCCTGTATAATGCTCTTTCTACTAATATATCCTATATAATGCTCTTTCTAATATCTCCTATATCACGCCCCTTATACTAATATATCCTATATCACGCCCCTTATACTAATATATCCTATATCGCGCCCCTTATACTAATATATCCTATATCACGCCCCTTATACTAATATATCCTATATAACGCTTTTTGTACTAATGACATGTCCTATATAACGCCCTTTACACTAATGGTATATCCTATATAACTCTCTCTCTACTAATATATCCTATATATCGGTCATTCTACTAATATACCCTATATATCGCTCTTTCTACTAATGATATGTCCTATATAACGTTCTTTCTACTAATATATACTATATAACACTCTTTCTACTAATATACCCTATATATCGCTCTTTCTACTAATGATATGTCCTATATAACGTTATTTATACTAATATATACTATATAACACTCTGTCTACTAATATACCCTATATATCGCTCTTTCTACTAATGATATGTCCTATATAACGTTATTTCTACTAATATATCCTATATAATGCTCTTTCTACTAATATACCCTATATATCGCTCTTTCTACTAATGATATGTCCTATATAACGTTATTTCTACTAATATATCCTATATAATGCTCTTTCTACTAATATACCCTATATATCGCTCTTTCTACTTATGATATATCCCATATAACGCCCTTTCTATTAATGGTATATCCTATATAACGCCTTTTCCATATCACTTTCTCTCTCTCTCTGTAGTATACATAATATATCTAATCCAATATAATGTATATATGTATAATCCAAAAACTTTTTCTACATTTGTCAACATGGATACGTTTCATCTTTTTCTTTCTTTCACTTTCTATGTAGGTAAGTAGGTAAGTGTTCTGATAAATGGGAAGGTACTGTCCATATACATAATATATATTACTTGTCTGCCAACCTGCCTGTCTATCAGCCTATCTACCTGCTGACCAATTTAATTACTTGCCTACGTACGTTGTGAACCTAATTTCTTACCCATCACCCTACTTGCCTGTTTACCTATCACTCTAATTGCCTGCTTACCTACCACCTTACTTATCTACTTGCCTACTTACCTATCACCTTACTTATCTACTTGCCTGCTTACCTATCACTCTAATTGCCTGCTTACCTATCACCTTACTTATTTACTTGCCTGCTTACCTGCCTGCTTACCTATCACCTTACTTATCTACTGCCTGCTTACCTATCACCTTACTTATCTACTTGCCTGCTTACCTATCACCTTACTTATCTACTTGCCTGCTTACCTATCACCTTACTTATCTACCTGCCTGCTTACCTATCACCTTACTTATCTACTTGCCTGCTTACCTATCACCTTACTTATCTACTTGCCTGCTTACCTATCACCTTACTTATCTACTTGTCTGCTTACTATCACCTGCCTGCTTACCTATCACCTTACTTATCTACTTGCCTGCTTACCTATCACCTTACTTATCTACTTGCCTGCTTACCTATCACATTACTTATCGACTTGCCTGCTTACCTATCACATTACTTATCTACTTGCCTGCTTACCTATCACCTTACTTATCGACTTGCCTGCTTACCTATCACCTTACTTATCGACTTGCCTGCTTACCTATCACCTTACTTATCTACTTGCCTGCTTACCTATCACATTACTTATCTACTTGCCTGCTTACCTATCACCTTGCTTATCTACTTGCCTGTTTACCTATCACCGTACTTATCTACTTCCCTACTAGTCCATCTACCTGTCTCCCTATTACCCTACCTACCTACCTACTTGCCTAACAACCTACTTGCCTAACAACCTAACTGCCTAACAACCTAACTGCCTAACAACCTACTTACCCAACAACCTATATGCCTGCTTACTTGCCTGTTAAATATTTATCTACCTACTTATCTGCCTAACGACTTCTCTGTATGTCTACCTGCTGGTTTCCTGTACTTTCTTATCTGTCCATTGTTTTGCTAAGATATTTTTTTCTCGATAATCCATTTGATTGAGATAAATTATTTCTTTAATCACACATATCCTATCTTTTTTTTATCCATCTATCTACCTCTTCTATCAATCTAACTCCCACAATCTCTCCCTCTATCAATCTTCTCTCCCACAATCTCTCCCTCTATCATTCTCTCCCTCTATCATTCTCTCCCTCTATCATTCTCTCCCTCTATCAATTCTCTCCCTCTATCATTCTCTCCCTCTATCATTCTCTCCCCTCTATCATTCTCTCCCACAATCTCTCCCTCTATCAATTCTCTCCCTCTATCATTCTCTCCCACAATCTCTCCCTCTATCAATTCTCTCCCTCTATCATTCTCTCCCACAATCTCTCCCTCTATCAATTCTCTCCCTCTATCATTCTCTCCCAATCTCTCCCTCATTCTCTCCCTCTATCATTCTCTCCCTCTATCAATTCTCTCTCTATCAATTCTCTCCTCTATCAATTTCTCTCCCTCTACAATCTCTCTCCTCATCCAATTCTCTCTCTATCCTCTATCATTCCCTCCCTCTATCATTACCTGTAAGTCACGCCCCTTTTAACCACCATCGCACCTCATAATCATAACAGTTATTTAAATCAATTAACGCGTGACGTCACAGCCCAGCCGCAAAACACCGTGACACGACAATTCATTAGTGTCAGTCATCCCGGCAGCATTTTTAAAACATAATCACACTGGTTCTGGGACTGAAGCAATCGTTTAGAATAATGTGGTCTAGGTGGCAGGGAAATTCGAGAGGGGGGGGGGGGGAGAGGGAGAGGGAGAGGGAGGGGGGGGAGAGGGAGAGGGAGAAGGGGGGGAGAGGGGGAGAGGGAGAAGGGGGGGGGAAGAGGGAGAGGGAGAAGGGGGGGGAGAGGAAGAGGGGAGAGGGAGAAGGGGGGGAGAGGGGAGGGAGAAGGGGGAGGGGAGGGAGAGGGAGAAGGGGAGAGAGGGAGAAGGGGGGAGAGGGTGAGGGAGAAGGGGAGGGAGAGGGAGAGGGAGAAGGGGGGGAGAGGCAGAAGGGGGGAGGGAGAGGGAGAGGGAGAAGGGAGAGGGAGAGGGAGGGAAGAGGGAGAGGGAGAGGGGAGAGGGAGGGAGAAGGGGGGGGAGAGGGAGTAGGAGAAGGGGGGGGAGTGGGGGAGAGGGAGAGGGAGAGGGAGAAGAGAGGGAGAGGGGAGAGGGGAGAGGGGAGGGGCGGGGGGGAAGAGGGGGAGAGGAGAAGGGGGGAGAGGGAGAGGGAGGGAAAAAAGGGGGGGGAGAGATGGAGAGGGAGAAGGGAGGGGGAGAGAGGGAGGGGAAAGAAGGGGGGGTCAACCGGGTGTTTCTCTTGTGTTATTATATCTTTTTCTCCTCTTTTGTCTGCCTGGTCCATGTCTCTTTCTACTTTCTTTCAGCCTCTCATCTCTCTCTCTCTTCTCTTTTCTTCTCCTCCTTCTCACTCATCTCTCTCTCTCTCTCTCTCTTCTCTCTCTCTCCTCTCTCTCTCCTCTTTCTCCATCTCTTCTCTCGTTCTCCCTCTTCGCCTCTCTTCTGGTATGTCATTCCAACCCTCTCTCAACTCTATCATCATCTCCTCACATACACGTATCAAACTCTCATCGGCGCTGTACCACACCCGTCCTATCCTCTCTAGCCATCAGCTGTTTTGCGGCGTAGGCCGCGGGGGTCAGAGGGTAGGTGCGATACAAAGGGTGTATTGTCTATATCGAGGTGTACGTATAAATCACTGGTTATATCTTAACTCCTGCTGCGTGTAACAGCGATATACGTTAACTACCGTTATATATATGATAAAACAACACAAGAGACGACACGTTATGACCGCAAATGATGGAGAGAGGATAGGGTGGACCGCGACTGAGAGGCGACGAGGGGAGACGTAGGAGTGGCAGCAATGAGAGATGAGTTGAGAGAGAGAGAGGTAGGAGAGAGAGAGAAGAGAGAGAGAGAGAGAGAGAGAGGAGAGAAGAGAGCAGCGAAAGGAGAAGAGAGAGACGAGAGAGAGGAGGAGGGCGAGAGAATGAAAGAAAGAGACAGACAGCCAGACACACGAGAGAGAGAGAAATGAGAGAGAGGCAGTGGACGACAGACAGACAGACAAAAAGACAGAAGAAAGATTAAACACCCGTAAGAGGGGAAACGGACTTCTTGCCCTGTCTATAGCTCTGCTAGGACACCTACTAACCCACCAAACCACCGCAACACCTTCTACCTGCCCGCTTTTTCTCCCTTCACCCATCTCCCCCCTACCCACACTTTTGTCATAATAATGCTTCTTTTCAGTTGGTGCGTGTGGCTGGCCATCGTGCATCCCCCTTGCCCTCTTCGCCCTCCTATCCAACTGACCTATCCCCTCTCCTCACCTTCACCCTCTTCGCCCTCTACCTGGTCTTACCCTTACCCAACCTTCTATGCTCACCTTGCCTGCTTGCCTACCTGTCTCTCTATCGACCTATTTCTACCCTCGCCTGCTTGGCCCCTCCATTCTCCAATCTCCTCTCCCTCATTCTCCCTTCTCCGTCCTCCTCGCTAGCCTACCGCCAAAGTCATACTTTACCTGCCTGTCTCTGCCCCCCTCCTACTCCCCTCATCCAAGTCTTCTCTCCTCTCTCTCCCACTCCCCCTTTCCCTTACCTCTCCTCTCTCGCCCTTTCCTGTTGCTCTGCCTAGCACCCACTATAATTACCTTACCCTGCTTGCTTCCTACCGTCTGCTTACTGAACTATCTTACCTGCATACCTGCTGTCTACTAAACATATCTGCTTGCCTACCTGTCTGGCTACGAACTATTTACCTGCCTACTCCTGTCCTACTCTACATATCTACCTGCCTGCTTGCCTACCTGTCTGCCTACTAGCCACCCTACCTGCTTTTCTACCTACTGCTAGCTTGCTTCCCATATTTACCTTACCTTTCCCTTCTACACATCATCTTTCCTTCCTATCTACTAATTCATCATAAACAAATACGATATTTCGTTCATTAATCATAATAGCAGTATTTTCTGAACCACTCTTCTGGCTGCTCGATATAGTCTGATAAATCGATAAAATCTGTCTTATTGTTTTTGTGTGTATTGTTTTCGTTTTATCTTTTTTCATTAGCACGAAAGAGTGATTCGTTCTTCGTGTACAGAGGAAAATATTATTCTAATAATAATTTTCTCTCTAGCTAGTCTCTCTTTCTCCCTCTCTCCCTCCCTGTACCCTTTTCTCTTTTTCGCTCTCTCCCTCTTTACTTCTCTTTCTCTCTCTCCCTCTTACCTTCTCTTTCTCTTTTCCTCTCTCGTATATTTCTCACTTCTCGCCCTTTCTCTACTCTTACTATCTCTATCCCTTTCTCTCTCTCCTCTCCTCCTCTCCTTCCCCTCTCTTTCTCTTTTCTTCTCTCTCTCTCCCCCTTCATTTCTTTCTCTCTTTCTCCCTATACCCCTCTCTTTCTCTTTTCCTCTCTCTCTCTCTCCCTTCCTTTCTCTCTTTCTCCCTATAGCCCTCTCTTTCTCTTTTCCTCTCTCTTTCTCTCCCTCCCCCCTTCCTTTCTCTCACTCTCTCCCTTCCCTTTCTCTTTCTCTTTCTTCCTATACCCTCTCCTCTTCTCTTTTCCTCCCTCCCCCCTTCCTTTTTGTCTCTCTCTCCCTTCTTTTTCTCCTCCTCTTTCCCTCCCTATAACCCCTTCTCTCCTTTTCTCCTTCTTCTTCTCCACTCTCTCTCTCCTCTCCCCTTTACTTCCTCCCACCTTTCCTTTCTTCCTCCTCTCCCTCTTCCCTCTCTCCCTTCTTCCTTCTCTCTTCTCCCTTCTACTCCCCTTACCCCCTTTCTCTCTCGTTCTTCCTCCCTCCCTATACCCTCTCTTTCTTTTTCTCATTCTCCCTTCTCTTCTCCCTATCCCCCTCCTCTTTCTCTTTTCCCTCATTCCTCCCTCTCTTTCTCCCCTCATACCCCCCATCCCCCCTCTCTTTTCCTGGCATTTTTTTTCTCTTCGTATATTTCTCTTTCTCCTATATCTAAAAAGATTGCTCCTCAATCGTCTCTTCTATTCCTTATGTTGCTTAGATTCAATTGTTTCTTCAATAATGGCTTCTCTGTGAATGACTCGAACTCTCATTCAATACTGAATTGCTCGTCTCACTGCGGTGTCTCAACTTATGACGGCCTGAGGTTCTCTGTTGACGTCACGTCTCGTTCTAATCGCATTATATATTTTATAACTGTCTTCACTGACCTTACTTATAAGTACGAATGTGTGCGCTATTGCAAATGCGGCTGCATGATTCTGACCAGCTGTAATCGATAGAACAGCGCTACGAGGCGCAAATGTGTAGCCATCGGGAAGACTTGTTGAGGCATAAAGATAAACGTTTCGATCTGTGCACTGGCCGCAGCAGAAGTAGTTGATAGACGCAGCGTTATGAGCGATATCGCTTCTCAGATGTGGAGAGAGTGATGTAATTACAGAGGGCAGGTATGAGTGTAACATTCGTGCGAATAGAGGGGAGAGACTAATGGATAGAGGGATGAGAATTGCTATGCGGGACGAAGCCGGCGTTGCTGGAGCACATTGATGATAAGTACGGCGATAGTAGATATTTGAGATAAGAGAGGAGAGTCCATATTATATAATGAGGGAGTAGGGAATGGAGACGCTAGAGGGCGCAGGATGTGATATTAGATACGTAGGGACGAGATATGATTAGCAGGGTGAGCATTGCTGGGAAGGTAATGATAGAGGATGACACGCACTCGCGATAGTACGAGATGAAGAGACTTGGTGGGAGTAGAATGATTAGATGAGGAGAATTGTACGATAGAGGGAGAGATTGCCTGCAGAGACTGATAATGTATGTATGTGAGGACAGAGCGGATTTTGCTTGATAGAGGAGAGTAATCAGATGGTGTGTAAGAGAGAATAGATCAAGATTGGTGGTTTTTAAGAGATTCAGGCAGCAGCATCCATACAATTAGGTTATCCGAAAATGAGGAGAGAACGAATTGAATATGTTAACTCTTTTTTAAGTATGGGATGAGTAACTCTCATAGAGTAGGAGAATGATAGATGGGACGATGAATGATAGCACGTGGAGAGAGGATTAGGAGGAGATTCACTCTGTATGAAGGAACAGAGGATAACAGATTGAATAGAGGTGGAGACAATTGGGGAGTAGATTGATTTCAGGAAGATTGTAATACGCCTTTGGAATTTACAGTAAAATATGATATAGGTATAATGTGTGTATATAATTATGAATTAATTTATCCAAGAAATATGGATATTATTTATTCGAGATGTATAACAAAAATATAGTCTAGCTTAAATATATCTGGTATGATGTGACAGTGATAAGAAAGTATAGAGGAACACGCGCCAAGCAGTTTCCAATGGTCTAGTAGAAAAGAAGTGAAGTTCCGGTATGAAGCGTTCCGAGTCACATACAACTGGCTAGATAAAGCGGAAAGGTATATACCCAAGGACAAACGCGATGAGCGGCGACAATTATATGAGGTACGTCTATGGTACTCGGCTAAGGCCATGTCCTTAGAGCAGTGTGTTAGTCCTTTCTCGTTTCTCAGGCTAGGTCGATCTTGTGGCTTCTCGCGCGCATAGACATCGGCTTTGTTAGTGGCGATAGATGGTGAAGTGTGGAGCGTCGTGAGTAGGAGCGCGTTTTTTCACGGGATGTATACAAGCGTCATAGATGTGAGTCCTGATGATAAGTTGGCAAGATAGATTTAATTCTTATGGTGTGCTATAGGAGATAAATACAGGTTTCGCCACATCAACGCTTTTCGAATATTGGATTAGCTCAGGTGTTATTTAAGTGATAGAGGTGTGACAGGGAAGTAAGATAATGTATAATTTGTGTATATACGTTGTTAATAGGATCAGGTTAGAAAAAGAATAAGAACTCATAGCGATGTTGTATTATATATGGTATACTCACAAGGTCGATACCCACATGTAAAGGAGGTTGTAAGGATAAGTGCAGGTCATGAAGCTTATCTGATACAGTTAAGTTGTTGAATATTTTTTTTTAATACGGTTTGTTATCGTCAGGTAATAAGCCCGAGGCCTCATATCCTCACGCACTAGAGTATACTTGTGACAATAGACTTCGTCAAGGCAGTACGATTTAAGTTCAACATGCTTAGATAGGTACAGAAGCAGTGTAGTTAGATACAACACGGAATAATACGAATTTAGATAGGTATAGCAAGGCAAGTCAGATGCAGTACAAAGAAGAGATGGATAAAAGGTAAGAACAAGGTCACCGGACGCAACCTAAGGTATTAGATGTCACACAGTGCTCGACATAGGTAACGCGCGAGACAATGCGTAGGACTATAAGCGTAAGACGCGTCATAGGCCTTACGCAGGTGCGAAGTAGAGTGAAGGCGCTATTACGGATGACAATGCGACCACTAAGTCTAGCGCTCCACTACGCTCAGGGATAAGACGGATTGAGTAGGCTGACACTGAGCGCACGGTTAGTATACCGTAACGCAGTCGTCAGAGGTTGACAGCAGGCCAAGTACCAGATTGAAGACCGTATACGAGTCGCACTAGGAGTACCCGCGGGCATGAGGCATAGGACGACTAAGCTAAGGAGATGACTACCAGTTCACCCTCGGGCTAGGCAGAGACGCCTAGAATAGAAAAGGTGGAATATGGTAACACAGCAGACGTAGACTAAGTCAAGACCGCGAGTGAGGGCATGACGAGCCTCGGCTCTATAGGTAGCACATGAACGTAAGGCGACATGGGTAACGCGCAAGGGTACTTACATGAGTGGATCGGTGCGTACGGATCCTCAAGCCAGCTCTTCAGTTCGATCACCGCTTTCACTGTGGCCAATGTCGATAAGCGCTACCTCGGGAAAGTATAAGCAAGAATGCAGCAGTCGAGATGGTTGGACAGGGAGAGTGTCGAGTGAACGTAGAAGGGAACGGACAGAGAACCAGACGGGGAAGTGAATAAAAAGTTGGATGGAGGAAAATCGCGCGCGGTAGTAATAGGAGTTGGAGAAGTCTCGGAGATGAAATTCGAGTTCTGACCTAAGAGAGCTGAGTAGTGTGCACACGTAGAAGGTTGTAATTTGAGTGATCAGGTCAAAGGTGTGTAGAATAATAGGCGAGATCGAGCTAGATATAGCTCATGTGCTGGGGCTCTCAGCGGTGTAGAAGGTGAGGGTGATGATGGTTAGGGGAAAAAACGCTTAAAAAAAGACGGTCACTTTCTCACTCATATGTCTGGCAATCCAGTTACCATTTGATCAGACAACAATTTTTCATGGAAGCATACCATCAACTATAATACATACGGATAGGTAGAGAACAGAGAGAACAGAAAAGAGAAGAACGTAACTGACATTGTGTTTGAACTAATTTAGAAAGTTTTTAGTACACTGAATACTCACACCTATACATATCGGATGATGCTACTTGTGTTGCTAATAACTAAACAGAAGAGAGAGAGAAAGTGATATGGTGGTAAGGTGCTCTGTATCGTTAGTGGGCAAATACGGAGCGTAGAAGAAGAATGTGAGGGAGATTAAGGTGGGAGAAATGAGGGGGAAGGAAGATTAGGTGAAGAAGTGTAGTTGGATAGAGAGAGAGAGGGAGAAGATTAGTGGAGGGAGTATGGGAGGTGATTAAGAAATAACTGGATTAGTATATGGGGTCGGATTCATTAGTAGAGAATAGGAGAGAGGAGGAAGAGAAAACATGATAAGAACGAGGGGAGATGAAGGTAATGTGTATGAGAGAAATGCGGAGACTAAGGAGATAATGATGGCGTGCGAGAGAATGAATGACAGTTAGAGGAAATATAACAGAGGGGGGAGGAGGACAATTATGCAGAATGTAAGGATTGAACGGAGTACAGGAGAGAGCTATTAAGGGATGAATGAGATTTCGTAGAGCAGAACAGTAGTATAGTAGACAGAGTGCATCAGACATGTCACAGACAATATCAGACGCAGTAAGTAGAGGACAAACAATAGAAATAAGTATAACTATATAACAACCAAACAGAAGAAACATATTATTAACAGTTAGAAAAAAAAAGAGCAACGAACTCGAACATACGCGAGTGAAACTGTAAAGAAAACCGCACGTAACGACACACTACACACAAGAAGGGACAGCAGCCATACGCGATCACATGACTTAGAACGTAAATTAAGATATAAAAGGCACTCTTAATTTTAGCACTCGAGACCACACAGGGGAAACTGTTTTGATACTTTAGGTCAGGAACAGCCTTATCATTTCAGTTACGAAGCTATATCAATAGTCAGCGCTATTATCAGGCGCGCGGCTATTTTGATCATTCTGGCTCCTTTACAGGATATAGGGATTAAGGGAGACACCCGTGTCCGTTTAAATGGGGTTTATTCTGAAGCTAACGTGGGTGTTGTGATGTTACTAGTTGATGGTTCAGGGTGATGGGTGGTAGTGTGTGTTCGGTGTTTGTGTGTTTTATGTGTGGTGTGTATGTGTGTGTGTGTGTGTGTGTTGTGGTGTGTGTGTTGTGTGTGGTGTGTGTGGTGTGTGTGTGTTGTGTGTGTGTGTGTGTGTGTGTGTGAGGTAGGGAAGGAGGAGGGAGGGAGGGAGAGAGAGAGAGAGAGAGATAGGTAGGTATAGATGGATGGATGGTGGGGGAGAGAGAGAGGGAGAGAGAGAGAGAGAGAGAGAGAGAGAGAGAGAGAGAGAGGAAGAAGGGGAAGAGAGAGGGAGAGAGAGAGAGAGAGAGAGAGAGAGAAGAAAGGAAGAAAGGAAGAAAGGAAGAAGACAGACAGACAAAACAAACAAACATCAACACGACCTTCATTCATCGTAAAGAAGAACACCCCCCTCCCTCCCCTTCCCTCCCCCCCACCACCTCCCCCTCCACCAAAAAAAAAAAGAAAAAAAAATACGAGAGAGGAAAATAAACTAATGGTTTTCCAGATCTTAAAAAGAGAGAAGTTGAATAGTAATATTACAGGCTAATGGGGGTGGGGTGGGGATGGGGTGAAGGGAGGAAGGGTGGGGAGGGGGAGTGAATGGAGGAGGAGGAGGAGGGGGAGGGGGGGAAGAAGGGAGGAGAAGAGAGGGGGGAGTGAAGGGAGGAGGATGGGGGGTGGGAGTGAAGGGAAGAGGATGGGGGGTGGGAAGAGAAGGGAGGAGGGGAGGAAGAGAAGGGGAGGGGGTGGGGAGTGAAGGGAGGAAGGGGGGGGTGAGAGTGAATGGAAGAGGAGGGGGGGAAGTGATGGGGGACGGTGGAGGAGTGAAGGAGGAAGGAGGGGTTGGGGGGATGGGAGTTAAGGGAATGGGTGTGGGGGTGTGTGGGGGGGTGAAGGGGGGAGTGAAGGGAGGAGGAGGAGGGGATGGGAGTGAAGGGATGGGGGGTGGGGGTGAAGGACACGAGAAGTATATACACCAAGTTGACGATTTCTTTTCAATGGTCCCTGATGACCTTCTTGGCCGCAATGATGACCCAATGATGACCCTTTGGCCGCCGATAACCTTCGTATAAGTACATAGGAAAATAGGTTATGGTAGGATAACTGTTTTTTTTTTTCTTTTTTCTTTTTTTTTATTGTGTGCGAAAATCTTTATTTTTTAAATCCTTTTTTCTTTTTATCTTTTTTTATTATTTTATCTTTTTATTTTTTTTTTTTTTTTTTGTTTTTTTTATCTGGGCGTGTTATTGTATTTTTCTCTCAAGAATTTGTCCATTACCGATACAGTGATATAATTTTAGTAGAAAGAGCCGTTATACGTTTAGCATGTTTTGGTCACATGTCATTAGGGATTGTTTAAAGATAGTGAGCCTCATATTATTCTGGTTGTGTGAGTTTAGTTATGAATAAGGTGTTCTTCATTATCTCTTAGGATATCTTATATTTTACGTCTGTCTTTCTCTCCTTGATTTTTTTGGGTGGCGGTTTATATAGGTTATATTTTTTGTGTAATGTAGTGAGTTATATAGGATATACCCATTAGTAATAAGGGGCGTTATCATCTTACTCTGTCGGTCGTGTGTCTGATCTCCTGATATTCTCTCTCTCTCATGTCGCCTCTCTCTGCTCCTCATCGAAGGCTTACTCTCAATCATTATTACCGCACATCATTCTCATTGTTACCCGCCTAAGAATTAAATCCGTACAATCCTTCGTTCATTTCAGGGGTCGCTCGTGACATTAGCAATTCCATTTATAATATATTATTAAGGCTTTTCATAAATGGAATTAATATATATGATAATAGGTTATAAAATATATAGGTCATATCACCTAGCCCACATTAATTTATTAAATATAGAGAATAAAAGGATGTTGAGATTGACCAAGAATTCCATCGGGAGAGGTTTTATACCTAAGACAAGAAATGTTTGATAAGATATTGGAACTTGGAGATAATACCAATGACTTAATTTATTGTTCATTTATTTGACTTTTTTATTGTTTCCTTTTTTTTATTTCTTCTATTTGTTTTTATCTTTACTTTGGTTCAGTATTTTATATTATTTATTTTTGTTACTTTATATTCTTTCTTTACTAGTTTTTTTTTTCATTTTTTAATTAGGTAATTACGATATTCAATAATTCGAGAGCTAGTCTACATCGTTAACTAGTCTACTATATTAACTACATATAATAATGTCATCGTACTTGAGTTATTTTATTAATCCGCTTCCTTTTGTCTTTCGCTTCTATTATTATTTGGTATGACTTATTATTATTACTAATTCTTCACTCTATCATTATCCTTTTCTTTGTTTCTTCGTTGTTCTTGACGATGATGATAGTAATGATAAATGAAATGATATAAATATAAATGATCTCAGTAACCTAACAGTACGATCGGTACCGCTGCACTGATAGATCAATCACTTTATTCTCTCTCCTGTCTCTCCTCCTCCCCTTCTTTCCGCCTGTTAACTTTCGCCCCCAGAGTCCCCGCCCTCACGCCCGCCCGGACCGGACCGCCTCATCAATCCCGTCTTTTTACCTCAGATTTACAGAGGCCGCACTGTCCTCTTAACCCTTTCGCCCTTCTTCCTGCGGTCTCGTTTCCTTCCCTTTTTATGATTAGTACTCGGGATCTTTCTAATTTCAGCGGGGTTTTTCCTTTGATCTGGTAAATCTCACTATTCCGACGATTAATTGGTTAATATAATATAATGGTATAATGATACTGGTTTTTGTTTGGTCGTAATATTATCATTCAGATTGGCTCTATCTTTGTGTACCTT
>NW_020872967.1:81300-94691 GCF_003789085.1 Penaeus vannamei | reverse complement strand
TTTCTCTCTCTCTCTCTCTCTTCTTTTCACTCTCTCTCTCTCTCTCTCTCTTCTTCTTCTCTCTCTCTCTCTCTCTCTCTCTCTTTTCTCTCTCTCTCATCTCTCTCTCTCTCTCTCTCTCTCTCTCTTTTCACTCTCTCTCTCTCTCTCTCTCTTTCACCTCTCTCTCTCTCTCTCTCATCTCTCTCTCTCTCTCTTTTCACTCTCTCTCTCTTCTCTCTCTCTTTTCACTCTCTTCTCTCTCTCTCTTCTCTCTCTCTCTTTTCACCTCTCTCTTCTCTCTCTCTCTCTCTCTTTTCACCTCTCTCTCTCTCTCTCTCTCTCTCTCTCTCTCTCTCTCTTTTCACTCTCTCTCTCTCTCTCTCTCTCTCTCTCTTTTCACCTCTCTCTCTCTCTTTCACCTCTCTCTCTTTTCTCTCTCTCTCTCTTTTCACTCTCTCTTCTCTCTCTCTCTCTCTCTCTCTCTCTCTCTTTCTCTCTCTTCTCTCTTCTTCTCTCTCTCTCTCTCTCTCTCTCTCTTTCACCTCTCTCTCTCTCTCTTCTTTTCTCTCTTCTCTTTCACCTCTCTCTCTCTCTCTCTCTCTCTCTCTCTCTCTCTCTCTTTTCACCCCCCTCTCTCTCTCTTTTCACTCCCCCCTCTCTCTCTCTTTCCATCCCCCTCTTTCTTTCCCCCATCCACCTCTCTCCCCTCACTCCCACCCCTGTCACTTCTCCCACCTTTCATTCTCTTCCCTTATTCACCACTCACTTTCTCTCCCCTCTCCCCCCCTTCTTTCTCCCCACTGCTCTTTCACTTGGCCATCCCTTTCTCTTTCCTTCCTCGCCGCTTGCTCTCTTCCCCACCCCTCTCGCGCTTCCTCCCCTACTATGCTCTACTCCCTACCCCTACCCTCTCTCACTCATTCATGTGTTGCTAGTTAATTATATTCACGTGATTGCGACTTTTCTCAACACCTCAAACCACTGCAATATACCAAAGTACGGACTTTCATATTAAAGCTCTTAGGTCATATACCTTAAATATCACGTAAGTACATGCAAGCTTGTAATCGAATTACTTTGTCATAAAAAGCAACACTCGACAAAAGGTGTGATTATTGTTCTCAAAATAGTTCCATGACCATACTAACGGTTAAATTTTCGAGTAAATTGACGGATCAGATCAGTAATATTTGTAATGACAATTTATTCTGAATTTCTTCCACTAAAAAAATTGGAAGATAGTACAGAGACATCTGTATTATGGGATTCAATGGCGTAGTCAAAAAATTATAGATACGTAGATACAAAAATTTCCACTCATCTAATGGGCAGACGACGCAATTAATTTACATGTTTAACCATGCAACATTGCTTCTCTATATTTAAAATGATTGATCGGTGAAAATCCTGCGTGGTGCCGCAAGAGCAGGATTATATATGGCTCCAAATTTAAAAATGATTTAAACTATTGTTAAGAATACATACAATTAAATGTTGCCGTTAAAAGAAATTACAATTATCTAATAATCCAGTTAAAATAAGAAAACGAATTGATTACATCTTCGTGAGAAGACCAACTTTCTTCAAACACTTCATTGTCCGGAAGTGAGAACTTTCTCCTGATATCGAAGGTTTAGGATGAAGAAACTTCTTCCGTCGGACTGATCAGTGATCAATCCGGTCATTTACTCCCTCCTCCCAACTCAATAAATGCACAAATTCATGTAAACGTTTGGAATATTGATAAATTTGATTAATACAAACAGCTTGTTTTGTCTGTGGAAACAAGCCTTGTTGGCAGTGATTTAAAAAACTTGTGCACAGCTTAAGTTACCTTTATCCTTCTGACAAGATTATCGCATCGGTCGCCTCCTTTGCAGGTAAATTGTTGAGCGTCAGAGTAGCCCAAATTAATTTCCTGGAGGATTTCCTCTAGGGTTTGCTTTCTCACATGAAACAATTATAGCAGGTACGAGTTTACATACTAAATTTAAATAATAAACAAATAAATAATAGTTAATCATATTGTCTAGTTCGTTAATGCAAAAGACCCTTAAGTTCGCCATAAAAGAAACAGTAGGTATACATATTAAACACAAGTTTTTGTTAAGGTTTATTTGAAAAATAATACTACGTACCATTCAAGATCACTCACTTCAGCTGATTAGGTTACACAGTAACCTTAGTCATGTTAACGAAACGGAATGTTGACTTGTGCACGAACTAAAACTAAAGCTTCAATCCTTCCCTGCTTGGTGTGGATAGTGGCAAACTTTCACTCCAACACTCAGACATGACTTAGAAAATAAATAAAGGCAGACTTGTAATTGGTGCTACACTAGCCCTAGCATGGCATGGAATATTAGTTCAGCCTACAGCAAGTACTCTCAAACATCCATTCAGTAACATGTACAAATAACTTTACTACACAGACTTGAAACAAAACAAGTACCATTCACTGAAAATGGTTGCAAAGTACAAATTTTTAAAAATTGCCTTACAGACCACGTTACTTTGTTCCTGCGTTCAAAGAACCTACTGAAATTTAAACTACTACAACCACCATGACTCGACTGAAGGAACGTAACACCAGTTTGTACATTTGTACACGGTGTAGTTAAATTGAACCCCACAAACATTCTTTCATACCAAGAATACACGGAAGTGTATAATAATTGACAGGTACACGGGTAGAAAAATTTGAGGCTACCAAAACCTTCAGTAGGTGCCCATCCAAATTAAATAAGAAAAGAACAGCAAGATTGTTTCAGTAAAAAAAAAAGGTCTCTGAGAAGGCTAGAGTGAGGGTCTTGGGGGGAGGGGGACAAGAGTGGAAGACAGACTTAAGCAGTGGTTTCAGCTGCAGCCTCTGTGGTCTCCTCTTGAACCTTTGCCTTCTTTGTAGGTGAGGTGGCTTCAGTGGCTTCAGATTCCTCTGCTGCACGCTTCTCTGTAATACCAATGGTCAAATTCAGTATCGTTTTAAAATATTGTAAAGGTCTGTCCATATTCAGTTTATACATCGGTTACAGCACAAATAGTGACAAAACTTACCAGAATCACCATTAGCAACGCCGTTAGTCTCTTCGCTGTGGCCGTTGGTCTTGGCGGCTTCCTCATCAGCTTCCTGTGAATTATAATTAAACGATTGTAGATAAATATACATCGGGTATTAAACGACTGCAGATAAACAGATTAGGTAACATCAAGCAATTTACGATATCGAAGGAATAAGATCAATACACACCTTCTCTACGCCATTGGTCTCTTCTGCCTTGGCTTCCTCGGTTTCTTCAGCCTTGGCCTCCTCGGCGTCCTCTGTGGCATCACCGTTGGTTTCCTCTGTTTTGTCACCATTGGCTGCCTTCTCTTCGGTCTTTGCTTCCTCAGCTTCCTCAACGGGAGCCTTCTCTACCTCCTCTTTCTTGGTCTCGGGGACTTCCTTGGTGACCTCAGGGGTGGTGGCACTGTGGTAATGAAAATGGTATTAGTGAAATTAATGAAATTAAACAGCAGCTGTATAAAGATACGACACTAAATTTAAAAGATACATCAAAGAGCCGAGGTTCCGGCGAAGGCCACCAAACCTCCAATACGGTAATTCTGTACTCCGGCGATGCATCGTTAAAATGGGAACCAGCCAAAGCCCTATGTTGCTAGAACACGTAGCGAAAACCTATTGGGCCGATGGATCGCTAATCCTCGACGATCGCTAGATAAGGTACTATTAAATTGCCAAAATGTATAGTTACAGCGTAATGAAAACTAGTTCTCGGTGCCAATCACTGAACACTAAGCTACAGAAACGATTCCACTTACAATGCGCGCCTTAGGTGTAATGGCAAGCATGCCTTAAAAATCGGTAATTCTTGAGTCATGTAATAATTTTTCTAACTATTATGAAAAGATGGTCAATAACGCATCCAAATCACCTGATAATGCTAACCTTCTGAAAGATTCTTATCGAGTCGATTTCCAGAATTAAAATTCACGGAACAAGTCAATCGGCCGTTCCCGCCAACCCTGACCACGCTCCCAGGCCGCCTCCCCCCTCCCGACACACCCTCCACTACAATAAACCCCGTTTTAGTGAACTAGTGCACCGGAAACCAACATCCTGCGTTTATTCGACTAGTTTTAAACTCGATACTGAAAACTTTATTCCTCTTACAAGGGTTGCGCGATGTGCACTGAGGAAATGTGTCAGGATTCACTCATCAGTTTCCTTAAGGAGTAACATACGGATTAATGTAACAATGCCATACAACTGAATAATCTAATGTCTGTACTAAGGATAGAACATGTGCCTATATTGCTCAGGCGTCCAGTTATCAATACAGATGTTTACTTTTATCAGGTATTTGTAGTAGTGTAACCTCCAAACCCAGCCGGTCACACTACCGCGATCAATATTCGTCCAGCTTACATTGGAAGGAGAGCAACACCCTAAAAAAAGCCTCAATGACTAATCCTTGTAGCAAATACACGCAGATGAGGATGAGAACATCCTTCCCAAAAGGCAAGCTTCACAAGGGCCGGAGAGAAGCCGCGAGAACCCTCTAATGAGGAATCCAGTTCCAACTGGCGACTCTAAAGTAATAAATCCGCAGTGTATACATGAACATGTTTAATCAAAAGACAAAACTGTCAAACCAGAAAGTAGCGCAATGGCATTGTTATGCTAAGCATGGCTCCAAAATACTGCCGAGCCAAACTCCACAATGCCACCAATCAAGTACCACACTCAGAACACCTTTAAGTTGAGACGCGCTGTGACCAGCATCCATGAGCATCCAAGGGGATACTGAAGAGATGTGGAAGGGAAAAACTGGCACGAGGGAGATGCAAGATGAAGGGAGAGAAAACAAGTTGGAAAAGGGGAATGGTCAAGGGAGGGAAGACCCCGAAATGAAAAGGGGAATGGAGATCTGCTATGGTAGTGGGGGAGGGGGAGGAGAGGGAAGCAAATCTAAGAGGGGAAGCTGAAATGGGGAGGGGAAAATAGACGAGATGGGAAGGAAAAGTGACGAAATGGGGATGCGATAAAAAGAGGGGGGGGTGCGAGAAATAGACGAGGTGGGGGAGAGGAGATACGGGTAGGTGGGGAGAAATAGATGTAAAGGAAAGGGCAGATCTGAGATCGGAGATGTGAGATATATTTGTGGGAAGATCGGAGACGGGAGACGGGAGAGGAGACAAAAGGAGAAGTTTAAGGTGGGAGAGAGGGAGGGGGAGGGTAGGGGGAGGGGTGGGAGAAAAAGAGGGGAGTAAGGTGGAGACAAAAGGAGGAGTAAGGTGGGGAGACAAAAAGGAGGGGGAGTAAGGGTGGGAGACAAAAAGGAGGGGGATAAGGTGGGAGACAAAAAGGAGGGAGTAAGGTGGGAGAGAAAAAGGAGGGGAGGGGAAGAGGGGACGGAGAAAGGGGGAGCAGGGTGGGAGAGAAAAAGGAGGGGGAGAGAAAAAGAGGGGGGAGGGGTGGGAGAGAAAAAGGAGGGGGCAGGGGTGGAGAGAAAAAGTGGGAGAGAAAAGGAGGAGCAGGGTGGGAGAGAAAAAGGAGGGGGAGCAGGGGGGAGAAGTCTTGAGATCATGAGAGAGTGTAGAAATTGATCCAAGGATAGGGGAGGGGGGTAGAGAAACAGTTCCGAGAAGACCGTGGAAAATTAGATACGAGAAATAAAAGCCAAGTGGAGGAGAGAAAGAACTAGGAGCGAGTGTGGAATCCAAGCGAAGACACTGACCACAACTCACGCTTTTACAACACAGAAAAGGAAAGGAAATGCCTATGGATACCTTAACGTAATAATAATCATGTGACCTGGAAACTGGAAACAAGCCGCCCCTCATCTCTTACGACAAGAATCTGTGCAATGCTTTCCATTCTTCACAAGAGCAACAACCTGAATCACTGAAGTGTAACCTTTGAGTGGGAGGAGGAGGATAGACAGAGGAAGGGGGGGGGTAGAGGGAGGAAGGTTAGGGGGGGTATTCGAGTCGCCACGTGGAAACGTTGATTTTGAAGTCCGACACCAACGTTGTGAAATGCAATCCCAAAAGTCCCGTCCGCAAACTCATTATTTCCTGTCGCAATCGGCCAGAACCGGAACTGCTTGGAAAGAACCGGCATGGACCACTTGCTGCTACTTGATCAATAAGAGTACGTCCGTCAAAAAAAGTAAAGGCGGTACCGTAAAACACGAACATAGAAACGACCAATACATTTATACAGTGAAATCATCACGTAAACGTTTTCCGTCCCCATCAAACTGGGCCCCGGTGTCTGACGCCACCCCCCCCCCCTTCACCGCGCTTCCCAAACGGACATGCCAGACAAAGCGAAGTCTCCCAACGTTTCCTCGCGAACACGGAAATACTAACACAACGGAATGGCGGATCGAACCACAATTACTTGCCACTGGTAGAGAAGAGGGGGAGAAAGAGGGGAAAGAGAAAGAAGGGGGTAGAGATAGAAAAGCGGGAACTTTTGACAGCCATAAAATTTCGCCCGGTCAAAAATGCCGGTCCGGCGAAAATAAATTCCCGCCAACCCGGCACATCTTTGTTCGGTCTGTCGGGGTCAAAGGTCAGATTGGGTTTTGGAAAGGGAAGAGGGAGAAAATGACGATATATAAAATAAGAATCCCACACGACTACTGAGCATTTCAAGAACAATTTAAAATTAAAATCCGAATATAACAGCGATATAAAGGGAATTTTCGAGGGGGGGGGCAATAACCCTACAGGATGTGACGGGGGGAGCGCCTGGGGGGAGGGAGGTTATTCCCGCCAAATTACATGTAAAAATAAATAAAAACCAACAAAAAAGAAAACGGATCTTACCTCCTTTTCACATTTTTTAAACAAACATTTCATCAATACCGTACATCACCTAATAGGCACATTCACACTTCCTTTTTCTCCTCTACGAAGAGTACATTTTCAACGCCGATGTTGCATTCTTCCTCGCTCTTTTTAAGCCATTTTTGCCTTAAAAGTCGCGCACACTCCATGCACACAAAGCCGGCATCATTTTCCTCCAATAGGAAAGAAAAAAAATCACTCACGTTTTTTCCACCACTTTTCTTCTAAAATTTTTTTTTTAGGAAATAAACCACACTAATGCTTGTAATACTTACACAACCTCAGCAGCAGTATCGGCCATTGTAAAATTGGTTTGGGTTGGTAATTGCAAAGAAAACTAACAATGGAACCGAGAGCGCAACAGCAAGAGGTCCACTTCGCTCCGCGTTCGTGAGGCAAGAGACTGAGATTCGTTGATCGCGGGCTTTCGCGCGCACAAGGCGGGACCCACAATGCACCGCGCGGGGGTGATAAAGGCGCATCGTCGCCATGACAACGGCTCTTGCTCCGCCTACTGGGAGGAGCTTACATTTTACGTCACTACATTGGTGCCAAATTACTAAAGAAGGGTGCTATTTCATGAGAATATTTCTATCAATGATATTTGAATGTTATGAAATACTATTTATATATAATAAATATAATATGATTTACTCAAAGTCAAATTCTCATATATTGATATATATATTTATTATCAAGGATAATGAAATTTGACATTTGAAACGATCTGAAAGCGCGGGCCATCTGACACAGCTGCGTGGAGGCGCCGCCGCTTTACCGCGCGGTCGCTAAAAATCCTTCATGAAGACTGTTTCCCATTGCTCTCATACTTTCCGTTAATCTCCATAAGCATTAGGGGAGATTTTTAATTAACTTTGTCACCTCACGAGTACTTCTTCTGTTCCATTTATCTTATTTAAATATTTGGCGGTAATTTTTGAGCAATAAAATCCTTGTATTAACCTGTTGCTTACCGTGACATGAATTGCATGGTACCTGAAATTGATCATGCATGGTACGCTCTCCTGTGGTACCTTCATCTACTTCGATATTGATGACAGGCTTTTCGATCGCACATTTCAATGAGAACGAGGGTTATGTCGAAACGTTTTTTCCAATCCTTAAATAAGAGATACAAGATTTATTGATAAGTTTATGTACGTCATCTGCGGCAACTTTATAAGCAACTAGTTAGAAATACACCTTATAGTATTTTATGACTGTTCATAAGGGAAGTAATCTAAGAAAAGTAGAGTTGTTATTTAGGCTAAACAAATGTTACTGATAGAATACCCATGAAATATTGATGAAGGTAAAAATAGCAATAAGTTTGTTGATCGTGCACCACGACGCCGTGTACATATCTATCTCTCTATCTATCTTTATGTATATGTGTGTGTGAGTGTGTGTGTGTGTGTGTGCGTGCATGAGTATGTGTGTGTGTGTGTGTGTGTGTATATGTATATATATATATATATATATATATATATAACAACATTTGAATCATACTCTAAACTCTATTCTCCCCCAACATCACTCCCTCCCCTTCATCCCCACTCTTCCTCCTGCCCCTGCTCCCTCCCCCTCCCTCCCTCCCCCTCCTCCCGCCGGGTGAGTGTCCGGGAGAGCGCGGGAACCTTGGGTGGAGGGACCAAGTGATGGGAGTTCACCCCCCTCTTCACTCCCTTCCCCCTCCCCCTCCATCCTTCCCCTCTCTGCCTCCATCTCTCCCTCCCCTTCCCTTCCTCGGTTAAACTTCAGTACAGGATGTAAGATATTTTTTCGGTTTTAAAAAACTTCTTCGCCTCCGTTATGATGGAGGAATGATGACGATGCTGATAGGACCAAGTACTCAATATACGTTTCGTATGCATGGAGGTTTTCCTTAGACGTCGCTGACCAACTGCCTTACATGCTGTAATGGTTCTCAGGTACAGACGCATTTTTTTGGGTGAGGCTCTCTTCCCAAGGTACCACGCCGAAGCTGCGTGTGGCGCCTGCAGTCCCTCGCCTCCAGTATGAAAACTAGTCTTAATCCCATCTTTACTTTGTTATCAAATCAATATCGCTGTTCAAGTTGTTGAAAATGAGAATAATTGGTTTAAGAAAAATAATCTTTGGTGTCCAAAGGGTGTACGTTAATTATAATTTTATCGCGAATATCAAATAGATCTGTTTATCACTTCTGATGACTATTATTCTTAATAGGAAATATTGCGTATCAGTTATCATGAGAAAATAATCCGAGAAAAGGGCATTTCCTTTCGGCTTCCTGCTCTACGTTCGGTGTTGTGCGCCGGGTATGGTCAACTTTAGTAAATATTTCTCTTGTGGAAGATGCCAGCTACAGAATATACACATACGCAATGACGAGAAAATCTGTTGCTATCTGAACGGACATGCCTGCAAAATTGCAGTCGTATGAGAAGGCCTTGTTTTAGAAGTTTGATGAAATTAAGGAGACCCGAGCCGATGGCAATACTCGCGGCGTGGAGTAGACAAAGAAACGTGTTGGCTGGGTGGTATTGTTCGCGATGGGAGCATTTGCTTTTTCTGATTTGAAATTTCTAGTTTGTGAGACGGATATAATGATATGACGGAGGTAATGTCTTGAGTTGATTTGAGAGAGAATGATTCTGATCAACCTTCAGTTCCGGGCGGGCGAGATCTAGAATGCCGTGTGCTTAGGATTCCTGCAGACGTGAAGTTCAGTTAGATGCAACTCAGTAGTATATTATCATGTTTCAAAAGAGTTTTCGCTGAAAATAAAGTTATACGGGCAGGTAAAAGCCTATTATTTTGATATCCATTGCTGTGTAAAGAAGAAAATAGAGCATTTACATATCTCAATATCTCACCTTCAATAATAACTAAACTCACTGAAAAGGAATAAAACATCAGAAAAAAAACCTACCACATAAAAGAGAAAAAATAGCATCGTGACCTTTAGCAAGAGTTTTGTGACAAATAAACAGAACGTTATCTCTCCTAGGACCACAGAGGATTCACAGATCTAATGGTGATTCAGCCTCATTCGTAAATTGTAATATCATAATATCTATGACAGAATGAAGCTTTGGCGTCTAGGAAGCCTAACCTTCGTCAAGGAATTCTGACTTGACGTTTGTACACGCATCGATAAATCTACCTTGGATTTGAATTAATTACCAAAAACCAAAGAACATCAATAAGAAAATCATCAAAACCTCTTTTATTATCTAACTCACCAATTTACCTCTAATATCAACACATTACTGTAATTCACATCACCCATACGTAATATATATTGAGCTATCTACTCGCTGAAGAAGTGAAATCGCGACCTCTGTGGCCGACGTTAATAAATGGGGGTATCAAATGTGAACAGCTTTCCCCTCCCCGTCTGTCCCATGTCTTTCCCTTATTCTCGTAATGTGAAACCTCCCACACACTATTATTTAACCTGGTCACTTTGTTTCCCACAGCCGGGTCGGGCTTTGAGGCTTAAGGGAACATTCAGAATGCTGTGGGACCCCGAGTTTTCTCTTTGTATTTCTTTGTTTCTCTTTCTGTGTTTCTCTCTCTCCCTCTCCCAGTTTATTGAAATGCGTCTGATTTAAGGTCTGAAGAAAAGCAACTCCTCCGGTTATGCGTAATTCATGATAAGATAATTTACCTGTTAATGTCAATTGAAGTTCACTTGGTGTAGGTTTTTTATGGGACTACTAATGTTGATAATTCCCTCTTCTCATTATGCGTGTGTGGGCGTGCAAGTGTGTATGTGTGTGTGTGAGTGTATGTGCGTCTGTATGTCTGTATGTGTGTGTGCATATATGTGTTTGTGTGTATGTATGTATATATATATATATATATATATATATATATATAATATATATATATATATATATATATATATGTATATACATATATGTATATATATATGTATATATATATATATACACATACACAAATACACACATATGTATACACACACACACACACACACACATATATATATACGTGTGTGTGTGTGTGTGTGTGTGTGTGTGTGTGTGTGTGTGTGTGTGTGTGTGTGTGTGTGTGTGTGTGTGTGTGTGTGTGTAAATACATATACACACACACAAGGTGTTCTTGCACTGGGCCGTTTCCCTGAGTGGTGGCGGTATTGACGCGGGTTCAATGGCGCCACTTACATGAAACAGAAAAAGTCCCCAACGTGAGGTTAGGCCTTGGTATCAAGAATATTTCCATGATACTTTTGCAAAGATATTTGCACGTAAAGTTTTGGTTGTCTTGACATTAGGACTTTTTGTGAAATATTTAAAATGGTGTTAGCATGAATTGTGTTACTAAGATGTGTTCAGATAAATTCACGTGTTGGTCTGTAAATGTTGCACCAGCATATGCCATTGAAAAGAAACCATGAATATTGTCTTTAAATATTATATGATATCGATATAACAACTTACGGTACCACCCAACGTATGATACACTAAAGCGAGACCGTGATATGTTGGTATCAGGTACAGTGAAAAAACGATAAGAGAAAAAATGCGGCAGAGATTTTTAAAAAGTTAAATACTCCAAGAAATCAGTCTAATCGAGCAAGGAATTAAAACGAATCACGAATCATGCTTGTTATTGCAAGTTGCATGTGAGGTTGAGTTGTGGAGGGAGATAAAGAGAGAGAGAGAGAGTCGTGTGCAGGATAACACCATTGATTCAACCGCTTGTTAGGTCATCATCATAACCATCCGCCGCTCCCTGGGGTCCTGCCATCCTGGCGGGGTCTTGTGCCGGGGTGATGTATTGCTGCAAGATGTTGCCTTGCTCCCCGGCCGCTGCTGGGCTCGCTCTTCCCTCCGTCTGCGATTCGCTCACATATTATATATTCACACTCACACAGACTATATATATATATATATATATATATATATATATATATATATATATATATATATATATATATATATATACATATATATATATATATATATATATATATATATATATATATATATATATATATAATATATATATAATATATATACATATATATATATATATATATATATATATATATATATATATATATAGATATGTATGTATAGAATATAGATAGATAGATAGGATAGATGTAATATATATGTATGTATATACATATATATAGATGTAGATATATATGTATGTGTATATACATATATTATATATATATATATATATATATATATATATATATAAACATATAGACACACACATATAGATAGATGAATAGAAATATTTGTGTGTGTGTGTAGTAGGTATGTATGGATGTATATAGTGATAAAGTGCGTGTTAGAGGACAGCAAAGCGGCCCAGCGGCGTCCGAATGGATTTTCTTTCCCTCCCGGACCCACACTTTCACCGCAAGACAGTCATGTTTGTTAGAAGTGTAACACCTCTGCGCGGCGAGAGCGACTATTGTGACTTATCGTTATCGCGTACATCCTGGAAACCAGATCCAATTCTGAAAAGACTCTTTGACACACGATAAGGTATTTTTATTTATGTCATGTGATAAGAACGTATCAGAAAACATATACAGCTGTAGGGAAATAACCACGATACCCTGGCGCCAAAGATAGCCATTCAGGCACTGCATGATGCATTGGCAGTGCCTTACCTTGAAGCTGAATAATGGAGCACGAGGAGGACCCGCCCTTTGAAAGTGAATGCGTCTTTTAGCAGGCGGCGCTGAGCTTACTCTTTCTTGCCTTTAATTCTTGACTGAAACTTCAATGCATACGGACAAACGCCTGGTCTCTTCTTCTAATAGGGAAGTGTGCTTGTTGCCTGGTTCTGAATTCCCCACTTTCATGCAGAATGATCTTGAGAAGAATTGCGGGAAATGTATTACTTTTTTGACGTTGAATTTACCGGAATTTAGTGCATCCTATTGTATCCCTCGAGTAAATATATGAAGGCTGAATGGAACATGTTTTATATTTTGGTGTAGATTCTTTGTGTGTGTGTGTGTGTGTGTGTGTGTGTGTGTGTGTGTGTGTGTGTGTGTGTGTGTGTGTGTGTGTGTGTGTATGTGTGTGTGTGTGTCTGTATGTGTGTGTTGAAGCTATAATTCCCCACGGATATCTGTTGCAACTTAATTTAGTGTTTAATGTTGTTGATTCTGCGTCTCTTTGAGGTAGCAAATTAGCTCAAGCTTGGCATCGGATGACAGGATACGTAATGTGTCTTCTCTAATCATGTAGAATATGGTTATTTTCACCTGCCATTACAGTTACTAGTAATATCACTAATACAAAAAAATGATTAAGTTCGATGCAATGAAAGAAAAAGCAAACTTTTGGAAGGTGTGACTAAAAATAGTAATTTCGGCTCCGGTTGGAATCGTTTTCCAGGTCAGGCCAGTTCATGTTACACCTCGCTTCAACGCACTGCTAAACTCTGGCTTTCTTCGGGAGACGTTGGTGCAAAAGGGTAAAGAAAGAGATGGTGTGCAAAATACAACGAAAAAAATTGAAGAACCTCACGCACCACTTGAAAAAAATACATAATCCAGCATTAATAATCAA
>NW_020872967.1:68800-76300 GCF_003789085.1 Penaeus vannamei | reverse complement strand
CAGTCTCTCACTCTCTTATTCGTCTTTAGTTGTTGTTTTTTTACATACTTTCAATAGGAACCCTTCAATGGCGATGTCTGAGGCTCCGCGTGCAGCCAACCCCAGACGGAAAACACATTCCCACGTCACCGCCTGGTGTCTAATTTTCAACTCTTTCTCCCTTCCATCCTTTTCACCTTCCTTCCTCCTTGCCATCCCACTTTTATTCTTTTCCTCGCCTCATATCGCCCTTGCTCTGTCTGGCCCTCTTACCTATCAGTGCCTTATTCGCATTGTCATACCACCATCTTCCTATCCACATTTAAGATTTTCTTTATTTTTCTCTCTCGCCCAATCTGTTCTTGCGTCCCTTATCTCTATCCTTCCATCGCCACCTAGAGTTCCCCTCCTCTCTATTGCCTTTCCCCCCTTCCTTCCTCGCTTCCCGCCTCCTATTCTTCCATCCGTCTCCCTCCCTTCCTCCCCTTCCTGATTTCCTCTCCTCCCCGACGCCGTCATCGCCCCGTTTCCCACCGCATCCTGAGTGGCTCCTGATCCGTCCCATCCGAGCGGGGCATGCGGCGGCTCACGTCGTCAAAGCCACCTCTTCCTCGTCGCGTCGTATCCTATTGTCTCCATCTACCTTTTCCAACCGCTCCCCCTCCCTCCCCCTCGATTGTCCCTGTCCCTGACTCCCAGGACGTCACGCCACAACCGTCCCTGAGTTCCTGCGTCACGTCTCCCGAACGTCAGTCACACCTGTCACACCTGTCATGGTTGCCGTCACTGCTGTCCATTCAGCGTGCCATCTTTGCCTTCCTCAGCAACCGCGCGTCTGGACCCCATTTTGCCCTTCGTCTCTCCCCTCTTTTTTTAACCCTCCCTGATTGTGTTGCAAGCTTCCTATCTCCTCGCATCTCTCCCTTACCCTATCTCCCGAATACTTCATTCGCTGTTGTTCTTTTATCGCCTTTTCTCTTATACCCCCATTCATTCCCATATACTCCCGTTCATCTCTTCCGATTTCTATATCTTTCTCCGCCGTCTACAAGCGTGTCTCTCGGAACGTCTCTCTCGCAGCATCGCAACCGAAGCGGGGCTCGCGATGTTAACATGAAGCCAGAGGTTGTCATGGTAACGCGCTGAATAGGCGTCCAGCAGTGAAGTATACCGGCGTGTGACGCATGGAGGATATTAAGGAATAAGTGTAAGATATTGGTACTCTGTGACATACTTGAGGCTTTAGGAAAGAGAGGATCGAAGATGTTTTTGCGTGTTCATGTTGATATAATAAATATATATATATATATAATATATATATATATATATATTATATATATATATATATATATATATGTATATATATATATATTTATATATATTATATAATATATATATATATATATATATATATATATATATATAAACAGAAATAGGAACAATGAGAGAGAAAACCGTTAGGTAGTAACAAGACCGTCGCTCATTCTGAAGGGCTGAGTGAGAAACCAACACAGCCACGGCTCTTGTCGAGGTGTGTAAACACATTTTACTGAATGTACCAAATTCTCAGGATCAAAACATTTCTCAAATTCAACACTTCTACATCGTAAAGTATGTCCTGACTCTGACTGCAACTTTCAACTAAAAAGTCAGAACGTTATGTTCAAACCTCCCTCTGGAAGAATTAGTTTCACTCTATCGCACAGAATTATGATCCGTTTTGTATATGGTGGTGTTTGCCTTTGGCTGAAAAGGGTTAGATATGAAGATAATATGTAAATGAACAAATAATCGGATATATATAAATTTCCCACGTGAAAATCTGAATACGCTTTAGTCTTATTTACGACTTTTACCATAAAAATGCTTAACGAATACCGCATACTTTATAGCTTCGTTTCAACAGATGTCCATCATAAAAACAGGTAGATAGAGCTAACAAATGTTTTATATATACATGAGAAAAATAGTATAGCAAGAGCGATATATATATATATATATATATATATATATATATATATATATATATATATATATATATATATATATATATATATATATATATATATATATATATATATATATATATATATATATATATATATATATATATATATATATATATAGAGTGAGAGAGAGAGAGAGGGAGATGCACGCATAAATGGCTAAACAGGCAGAAATCGAGAAAAGAAACGAGGAATTCGAAACAAATAGAAAAATATACGCACACCGGCGAAGAGAAAGCAAGGACGCGTGGGAGGGGAATAATGTTTACGCCACGTTTCTCCCTCAGCGTCGGCGCGCCAAGAGGGAATGGGAGCCCCGCGTGGAAGCAGGAGACCCTCTCAGACGCTTTCATGTTAGCGCAAGTACAAACGCCGATCACGATGGCCCGATGTGACAAGGGGCGATGGGGGGGGGGTGGAGGGGCGGGACTGTCGGTCTCTCTCCCTTCCCCCTCCTCCCACGTGGTCGCCCTCGCGTCTCCTCCGCTTTACTAACGGTCAGTTTTGGTCGGTCAGAGTCTGTAGCGAGGTCTAAATAGACCTTGCGCTGTAAGACGCTGTACGATGTGCATCCGTGCGCGCTCGTGGGGAGAGGGAGAAAAAGAGACAGTGACAAACAGACAGACAGATAGCAGGAAGAGAGAGAGAGAGAGAGAAGAGAGAGAGAGAGAGAGAGAGAGAGAGAGAGAGAGAGAGAGAGAGAGAGAGAGAGAGAGAGAGAGAGAGAGGAGAGAGAGGAGAGAGAGAGAGAGAGAGAGAGAGAGAGAGAGAGAGAGACAGAGAGAGAGAGAGAGAGAGAGAGAGAGAGAGAGAGAGAGAGAGAGAGAGAGAGAGAGAGAGACAGAGTTTTTAATGATAGAGATAGGGAAGAGGAAGGGAGAATGAGACATAAATAGACAGACAGAGAAAAAAAGACCAAAAGTCTGAAGGAAGAACAAACTTTGTTCCTACGGATAAAGACTCATCCAAAGGAGGAAAATGTTCCCTTTCTGTAGCGGATGACTCACCCTCACCACTCACTGGGAAATTGATTTCACTCATCATACCTACAGATGACTGCCTGTCAGCCATCCCCGTTAGAGATCTAAATCGGTCACGTGTCTTAGACAGAAGCGCCGAGAAAGACGCTGGAATCAAGGGCTCCGTTCATTGGAAGAAAGACTAGAGGTCAGAGTGTAATCCCTCACTGCAAGAATATATTGCAGGTGTTGACAGACTAAGCAGCAGAGAAATAGTCCTAAAGAGCAAAAAAAAAAAAGGGGATATGGCAATTTCAGAAACGAATAAAAAAGGAAAGAGGCAATATCAGAGCCCAGAGAAAAGAGGACAGGGATAGTTTCAGAAATAAGAAAAAAAATGAGCAGTGACAAGGAAAAGAAGGACACCGGGAGCGGGAATCAATACGACTGAGAGACAAACGAATGCCCAATATCGGTGCCAAGGAAAGGAAAAGTGAGGGGCCAGACATGTTGATTAGCGCAAGCAAGACAAAGTCTGAGTTTCGTGATGAAACAATTTAAGGCTGAGTCCAAGGTGTGGCGGAGGGAGCTGGGAGGGGGGGGGCGAGGAGGAGAAACAGGAGGGAGGGGGGAGGAGGAAGAAAAGGAGACTATCCGGGGTGGAGGGGATAGGGGAGTATGATGGCGCTGGGGCGGAGGGGTGGGGGGTAGCTTGCGGGGGACCTGGGAGGGAGAGGGAGGGAGAGGAGAGATGGGATAGCAGAGTAAGGGGAAGAGGAGAGAGGCAGAAGGGGTGAGGCTGGGAGTGGGAGTCAAGCAAGAAGAGACGAATGAAGTGGATGGAAGAGAAATAAGGAGTGGGGGAAATCACTGGGGAAAATGTAGGAAAAAGAAATGAGCGGGGGCGAAGATTAGGAAATGTGGTAAGAGGGGAATTGAGAAAGAGGTGGAGGAGGAAGAGGAGGAGGTGGAGGCAGAGGCTGAGTAAGACGACCAGAAAAGGAGGCGGGAAGAGAAGAACATGGAGTGGAAAAAAGAGAAGACAAGGAATAGGAGGAGGAGGAGGAAGGGGAGGAAGGAGGATCGTCCGAGGTAATGCTCACAACTGGAATCCAAAAACCTACTTTGGATGCCACCACCCAGATCCTCGCGAGGAACTTTTGGCGTGGGCGTGAGGTGTAAGGANATATATATATATACACACATATATATATATGTATATAGATACATATATGTATTTATATATACTTCTATGTTGATATAACTTTATCTATATTCATATACATATATCTATCTGTCTATCTATATGTACATATGTTTGTGTGTATGCTTAATAGTGATAACCATAGATATAGTTACACTGACGCCTCTATAGCTCCGTGCCAGCTGGCCCCTCCGCCCAACACAGCGTCGAGAGGGTTAAACTGTGTCACCAGTATCTCCCCCCCTCCCCCCTCCCTCCCCTCCCCCGCGCCTCTCGGGTCAGTCATGATGGAGGCGGCTGGAAGGAGTTGGCCCACTCAGTCGCGCGGATGCCGGGAGACCGTACGCACGCACGCTCGCTGCTCTCCGCGTCTGGCTCGCACGCCGCTGCCACCAACCGCCACCGGCCGCTCTGTCCCTTGCTCTCGGCGGGTCCTCGGCGCTCTCCTGACGAAGGGATATTAAGACAGGTCCTCGGCGCTTTGAGGGGAGGTTATGAACCCGAAGGAACACGGACCAAACTTTGAAACTGTTCTCGAAACGTGAACCTCGTCCCGATCACTTCCGCGCCCGTGTTCTTCGTGTGTGTGTCTCTTCCTCTCTCTCTCTCTCGCTCGCTCTCCCTCTCTCCATATCTCTCCGAAGTTTCTGGAGAATTCCCATCCAAAGTTGTGCCGTTTGGGGGGTAATATATGGTCTATTATACGGCAATTGAAGACTCTATTCCCCCCCCTCTCCCCATTTTGTCCTCCCTCCCCCCCCCTATACGTGTGTAGCGGGCGGGTATAACACTATTTGTCTATCACTTTATGTGTGTCAAGTGAAGATTGTGTTTTATTTTTTTCTATTTTGAATTTGTATCTGCCGTTATTTAGGGATTCAAAAAAAGAAAAGAAAGAAAAGATATGAGAGACTGGAAAGATATTGGAAATGAACTTGGAAAAACAACTTGGAAAGGAAATTGCTTGCTCTGTGTGTGAACGAAAATGACGTGAGAATCATTACGTAAGAAAAGGAAGAAGAAAGAGAGAGAGGAATAAAAAAACGGACTGAAAAGTGTGAGAAGAGACAGAAATAAATAGAGAAGTAGAGGAAAAAGAAAATAGAAAACTCTCCTATACACACATCTTGAGTGGAATCATCATTATGCAAATTACCCAAGCGTCTTTATAGAAAAAAAAGGAAAAAAAGAAAAAAAAAGTGTCAGGGACGGAAGGAAACGCAAAAAAATTGTGTTTAGAGGAAAGTTGTTCTTAAATTCCTCCAAGACATCTCTTCCCAACATCATGAAACTTAAGAAGAAGATTTAGTTAAAAGGAAGACCGAGAATAGCTTTCGATAAGAAGGAGAGATAAGAGACAAACAATCAGGTTTTCTTTATTATCTCTATATCCTTATCTACCATGCACAGGTAGCGTAAATATTTTTCTCCCTTTTTCATCCTTTTTTTCATATATATATATATATTTTTTCACCCCGTATATCGCTAACGATTGCGATTCTTCACGCTCTGAAATCAGAAATGAGAATAAGTCTCCATTATATCTGATCGGTGATGCGAGACGGGATCCGAGACGCGGAGGAGAGGAAGACGCACGCGGAGGGTCTGTAAGGGAAGAGATCCTGAGGGCGCCGCGGGGTCCCTGTAGGAGATGAAGACGCCCCAGGAGGAGGAAGAAAAGGCGAAGGTCCTGTTCTAAAACTCTCTCTCCCTTTCTGACGATTTTTGATTTTCTTTTTTTTTTATATATAAACTGCGGGAGGAGGAAAATATAACGAGACGAGTCGAGGGGAGAGAAGAGAGGGGAAAAATGTATATGGAAGTGAAACAGAGGGTTTAAAAAGATCGTCGAAAAAAGAAATGTGGTAAAAAAGGGGAACAGCTGCAATCCGAGGCACACGGTTTGGTTTTATTTATTGGATTCGTCACAGCTGATCAGTTCCAGACAAGAGACAGGAAGAGAAGTTGTGAAAAGAAAGAAAGAAAAGGAGATAAAGAAAGAAGATAGAAGATACGACGTATAATAATTACACAGAAAGAGAGGAAGAGAGATAAAAAGGAACAAAAAAAGCATAGATGGGGAGAACAGAAAACATAAAACACGTCGACCAACTACATGCTCCGGGAGCAAGTGAAATGTGGAGTTCAGTCCCGCAGACTTTTTCCACCAGGCCTTGCCTCAGCCTCACTTCCCGCCACCAAATGAAGGGCAGGAGAGGAGACGAAGAAGAACGAAGAGGAGAACAGAAGGGGGGAGAAAGAGAAACGAAAGACGGGCCAAGGAACCTGTGCATGGATAATAACATGTGCGAAGTGATAAAAGACGAATTATATAGCGACCATCGCAGAAGTGATATATCGCACTGTATATTAGGCAGCCATCATGTAGTGTTAAACGAAGTTAAGAGTGAACCTTTGATGAACATGAAAGTGCTCGGTGCCTCGACCCCGCCACCATCATCACCATCACCACCATCACCATCCGCTCACAATCACAGCCTTTGTTCTCATAGTGGTGCCAAAGCCAGAGCCTCTCACAGCGACGACCTCCTCCTTCGAGAGAGAAAGGGTCGTCCTCAGGAGAGACCTTCGCTCTATCGCCTCCCCAGCACGGCGAGGACGACCACGACCACGACCTCCTCCTCTCCCTGGTCGTCGACGCTAATCTTTGTCCTGGTCGTTGGTGTTTTTGTGCCTCAGGCCCTCGCTCTGCCCGCCGTTATCAGAATAGGTGAGTGTTGACACGACCAGATTTCTGATGGGGATGAGTCATGAGTAGGTGCGCATACGTGTGTGCGTGTGTGTGGGGGGGAGTATGGGGGATTGTGTGTGTGTGCGTATGTGTGTGTGTGTGTGTTACTCTTAGGTATACAAAAGTCGCTAATTGTCTGCCTGTCCATTGAAATTTCTGTTCCTCTCTCTCATACTCTCTCTCTCTCTCTCTCTCACTCTCTCCCACTCGTTCTCTCTCCCTCTTTCTCTCCCTCCACCCTCTCTCTCTTTCTCTCTTGCTCTCTCTCTCTCTCGCCTTTGATTCTGCTCTCTATTTCTCTCTCTCTCTTCCTTTGTCAGACTGCATGTGCGGGATTGCCTATTGAATACCTATACCACAAACAATGCCTTTGCGTCCTAATATACATCAACTTGTTCATGGTCAGTGAACAGATTATTTGATCTATCCAGCTGTCTATCCTCCTGTCCTTCCGTCTATCTATGCACTGTAAGGTATATAAAGTATATATGCACATATACAATGCTAACATATGTGTACACACACATATACACCCCACCACACATATACACACATAGATATACATACATATATATATATATATATATATATATATATATA
>NW_020872967.1:41387-58887 GCF_003789085.1 Penaeus vannamei | reverse complement strand
GCGAGAATAATACCTTCCCAGAAGAAAATAACAAGGAACAACAAAAAACAAATAAACAACCAAATAACACAGAAAACAATACCAATTTCCCCATAAACGATGAAGAAAAAGAAGACAACGCAATGATTCTTATTGCTTGTTTCTTTGTTTATATAGTTGCGCTCATGTTTGTTAATGTTAATGCGTGCATGTCTATTTGTCTGACTTTACGTGTTTTTTTTAGGTTTGTTTTGTTTTTGTTGTGTGTTTGTATATGTTTCTTCCTCTGTATTTGCTTTTTACATTAGTTCATCTTTTTTCTTCTTCTTCTTCTTCTTCTTTTCGTCTGTGCCCACGTCATTCATTTCTTTGCATGTTTCCTCGTGTGTATTTACGTATGTTTAACTTGGCTGTACGGACGCATGCTTCACGTCTCGTCCCATGTGCGTAGCCTCGTTTCCCCCGTGTGCGTTTTGCGGCGTGTAAGTATGTTCGTATGATGTGCGCATAAATAGGATGATTGTAGAGTTGGCATACATACGCCGCGGGAACACTTTATGCTCAAGTAAAACATGCTACGTAAGGAAGTCAACGAAGCAGAGGGTAAGAGAGAGAGAGAGAGAGAGAGAGAGAGAGAGAGAGAGAGAGAGAGAGAGAGAGAGAAGAGAGAGAGAGAGAGAGAGAGAGAGAGAGAGAGAGAAAGAGAGAGAGAGAGAAAGAGAGAAGAGAGAAGAGAGAGAGAGGAGAGAGAGAAAGAGAGGTGAGAGAGAGAGAGAGGAAAGAGAGAAAGAAAGATATATGTATATATATATTATATATATATATATATATATATATATATATAATATATATACTAATATATATGTATATATATATATATATAATATATATATATATATATATATATATATATATATATATATATATAGAGAGAGAAGAGAGAGAAGAGAGAGAGAGAGAGAGAGAGAAGAGAGAGAGAGAGAGAGAGAGAGAGAGAGAGAGAGAGAGAGAGAGAGAGAGAGAGGAGAGAGAGAAGAGAAGGTGGATGAAGTGAGATGCGGTGATGTCAATATTGATTTGCTTCGTACATGCTGATGTATCAATAACTTTGTAGATCGCTTAGTAATTAGATTGCTAGATGAGGGTTGATTGAAATATGTTTATTTTTTATGATTATTATGATTATGATTTTTTACGATTATTATTTTCATGATTATTATTTTCATTTATATTATTATTATTATTTTCATGATTATATTATCATTTATTATTATCATTATATTCATGATAATTATTTTTATGATAATTATTTTTCATGATGATTATTATTATTTTTTATAAAAAATCAGGATTATTATTTTTTTTTATTAATTGAAATATGTTTATCATCTTTTTTATATTATTTGTGATTTGTATTTCCCTTTTTATATATATATTATCGTAAAAAAATGAAATGAAATGAAATGCAAAAGAAGGAAACTGAATAAAGTGCAATATTTTCCGAAATAAAGGAGAAAGATAAAACAATGCACCGGAATAACGGACGATGGATAACAATGAGGAGAGAAAAAGGAGGAGAAAAATGACGTCACTCACCGGACGAAAGGGACGAAGCAGAGAGAGAGAGAGAGAGAGAGAGAGAGAGAGAGAGAGAAGAGAGAGAGAGAGAGAGAGAGAGAGAGAGAGAGAGAGAGAGGAGGAGAGAGAGAGAGAGAGAGAGAGGAGAGAGAGAAGAGAGAGAGAGAGAGAGAGAGAGAGAGAGAGAGAGAGAGAGAGAGAGAGAGAGAGAGAGAGAGAGAGAGAAGAGAGAAGGTTTAAAAAAATATATAGATAGAGATAGAGAAAAAAATAGTTTGAAAGAAGAGAAAAACGAGAAGAAGGGGAGGAAGAGAAGAGAAATCAAATATGCGAATAAATGAATAACTAAAACGCGTAGGAAAAACAGAATATCCCTCTTCTGGCCCCCAAACAACCAATCAAATCCAACCAGATTATCTCCTCACTTAGCTCCAATAAGCTTACCAAAATCAACCCAAGTCAAGTTAAACCAAGCTAATACAAACCAACCTAACCCCACTCAAACCATCCCACCCACCTCAACCCCATCCCACCCACGCCAACCGACCTCGAACTCGCCCTAAGCCAACCCAATCTAACCCACTTCAACTCGACCCACCCACCCAACCCCACCTCACCCACCCAATCCCAACCCCATCTCACCCACCTCACCCACCCCACCCAATCCCACTTCACCCACCCCAATCCACCCCAACCCCACCCACCCCACCCCACCCCACACCACCCAACCCTAACCGCTCCACCCCACCCCAACCTAACCCACCCCACCTCCACCCCAACCCCCCTTCCAACACAGGAAATCGCGCGAGCCAAGTCAAAATACGACCACCCCTCCAGAGCCCCACGGCAAGGAGGAGGCGAGCGGGGCCAAGGAAGTGACTCCTCCTTGATCCTGCGTCTTGGAGGAGGAGGACTCGAGTGGCAGACAATCACGTAGGATTCATCGGCTGCTGCTGCTGCTGCTGATCTGCTGGGTGGATCTGCTGGGGGAGGATCTTCTGGGGAGGAGGATCTGCTGGGGGATGATCTGGATGAGGGGGATCTGAGGAGCGAGGATCTATTTGGGGAGGATCTTCTGGGGAGGATCTGCTGGGGGAGGATCTATTGGGGGAGGAATTGGGGAGGATCTGCTGGGGGAGGATCTGCTGGGGGAGGATCTGCTGGGGCGGATTGGGCAGTGGCTGGGTCCTCAGGCTGTGGTTGTTTATGTTTGTGTTTATATTATTTTCTTTCTTTCTTTCTCTGATTCTTTGTTTCTGTTTGTCTGTGTCTGCCTTGGTCTATCTATCTGTCTCTTTGTCTGTCTCTGTCTCTTTCTGTCTATCTGTCTGTCTGTCTGTCTGTCTCTCTCTCTCTCTCTCTCTCTCTCTGTCTCTGTCTCTGTCTCTGTATCTGTCTCTGTCTCTGTCTCTGTCTCTGTCTCTCTCTCTCTCTCTCTCTCTCTCTCTCTCTCTCTCTCTCTCTCTCTCTCTCCTCTCTCTCTCTCTCTCTCTCTCTCTCTCTCTCTCTCTCTCTCTCCCCCATACCCTCTGCTTCGTTGACTTCCTTACGTAGCATGTTTTACTTGAGCATAAAGTGTTCCCGCGGCGTATGTGTGCCAACTCTGCAATCATCCTATTTATACGCACATCATACGAACATACTTACACGCAGCGAAACGCACACGGGGGAAACGAGGCTACGCACATGGGACGAGACGTGAAGCATGCGTCCGTACAGCCAAGTTAAACATACGTAAATACACTCGCGGAAAAACATGCAAAGAAATGAATGACGTGAGCACAGACGAAAAGAAGAAGAAGAAGAAGAAGAAAAAAGATGAACTAATGTAAAAAGCAAATACAGAGGAAGAAACATGTACAAACATACAACAAAAACAAAATAAAACAAACCTAAAAAACAAGCAAAGTCAGACCAATATACCTACACGCATTAACATTAACAAACATGAGCGCAACTATATAAACAAAGAAACAAGCAAAAAGAATTATAAACAAACAAACAGACGCACAAACACAAACAACCACACACATAAACACAGCCTCATCCTCAAACAAATAAAATACCAAAAGTAAAACAAACAACTCCAAACAAACCACGCACTCACACACAAATCAAACTCAACCCAAACAGACCACTCAACCACAGACAAAACAAACTCAACCACAAACAACAAGAAGCAGAACGCAAGCCCCCTTTCGGCGACACGAGCAAGCGACAAGCGGCGAGAGGGAGAAACGAGAGAGAGAAACGAGAGCTGTCTTTACACGTCCTCTTGAGACAACAGAATAAGTCTGGATTAAGGTGGTCATGTTTTATGGACAAACAAATCAACTCAACTTCACCACGCGCCGGGCTATTCTCTCCCCCCCTCCCCCTCTCTCTCTTTCTCTCTCTGTTTCTTTCTCTCTCTCTCTCTCTCATCCCTTTCTTCCTTTTTACCCTCCTCGTCTCTCTCTCTTTCTCTTTCTCTTTCTCGTTGTTTTGTCTCTGTTTCTGTCTGTCTGTCTCTTTATTTTTTTCTCTCTCTGTCTGTCTCTGTCTGTCTGTCTGTCTGTCTGTCTGTCTGTCTGTCTCCTCTCTCTCTCTCTCTCTCTCTCTCTCTCTCTCTCTCTCTCTCTCTCTCTTCTCTCTCTCTCTCTCATTCCCCTTTCTCTCCTCCCCTCTCCCCGTTCCTCCCTCGCTCTCTTCTTTGTCTCTTGTCCTTGCCAACTTCCACTCTTTCCTTCGTTATTTTGCTTCTTCCACCCCCATAGTAATCTCTTCTCTTTTCCTCTCATCTTCCCTTCTTCTCCTTCTCCTTGGTCCTTATCATCTTCCATGCTTCATTCCTCCTTCTTTATATCCTACCCTTCTCCTTCTCCTCTTCTCTTTCTCTTCCCACCTCTCTCCTTTTTCCTCTCTCCTCTTCCCTTTCCCTTCTCTCTTTCCTTCATCCCTTTTCCTCTCCTCTCCTTTTCCCTCCCTCATTCCTTCCCTTTCTCTCGCTTCCCCTCTTCTCCCCTTTCTCCACCCCTTCCCTTCTTCCCGATCTCCCTCCTCCCCCCTCCCCCCCCCCTTCCTTCCCTCCTTCCTCCCTCCCTTCCTTCCCTTCCTCCCCCTCCTTCCCTTCCTTCCCCCTTCCTTCCCTCTTCCTCCCCCTCCCCTCCCCTTCCCCTCCCTTCCCTCCCTTCCTTTCCTTCCTCCCCCGTTCCCTCCCTTCCCTCCCCACGTCCCTCCTTCCCCCCCCCCTTCCTCCCTTCCTCCCCTATCCCCTTCACCCTTCCCCCTATCCCCCTTCCCCTCCTCCCCTGCCCCCTCCTCCTCCCCCCTTCCGCCATCTTGCCTTCCGCCGACCCCCGCCCACACGCCATATCATGTGGCGGAAGGTAGTATAGAGAGAATGAGGGTCGGCGGTTTAAGCTTCGCGCCCATGTCTGTCTCCGCCCACACGCCCGCGGCCTCGTGAGAATCTGCTTTTTTTGCGTCACGTGACAATGGACAAGGAGGAAGGAAGGAGGAGTATCAGCACGTGGAAAGGAAATCGTAAAAAGGAGGAAAAGGAGGCATGGAAAGTTTGTGTTGTGAGTCGTCTGTGAGGAAGATATTGGTGGAGAGGGAGTGACGTGGAGAGATATGGATAGGTATGTACAAGGGATGAACTTGCATGTACTGTTGTATAGTTTGTTCCTGCACACGCATACACACACACTCTCTGTCTGTGTCTCTCTTCTCTCTGTCTCTTTTTCTTCTTTTCTCTTTCTCTCTCTTTTTCTCTCTTCTCTCTCTCTCTCTTTCGCTCCTCACTCTTCCTCTCTCTCTCTCTCTCTCTCTCTCTCTCTCTCTCTCTCTCTTCTCTCTCTCTCTCTCTCGTCTTCTCTCTTCTCTCTCTGTCCCTCTCTCTCTCTCTTTCTCTTCCATTCTCTCCTCTCTCTCTCCCTCTCTCTCTGTCTCTCTCTCTCTCTCTCTGTCTGTCTGTCTGTCTGTCTCTCTCCTCTCTCTCTCTCTCTCTCTCTCTCTCTCCCTCTCTCTCTCTCTCTCTCTCTTTCTCTTTCTCTCTCTCTCTCTCTCTCTCTCTCTCTCTCTCTTCTCTCTCTTCTCTCTCTCTCTCTCTCTCTCTCTTCTCTCTCTCTCTCTCTCTCTCTCTGTCCCTCTCTCTCTCTCTCTCTCTCACACACACACACACATACTAGAACGCACAATTTCAACAACAACAAATTATCGAATTTTAAAACACCGAAAAACACTGTCGCAAACAAACCCTAAAAATAACATCAAATTGCACTTTTAGGAACACTGGGATGGGAGGGGGAGGGGGAGGGGAGGAGGAAGAAGACGGATGAAAGGGAGGGGGAGGATTACGGAGTGGGGGAATAGAACAAGGGAAAGGATAGGTGATAAGGGAAGAGTGGAAGAGGAAAGGGGGGATAGGGAAATGGGGGTGAGGTGACGAGGGGGAAAGGGAAGGGGAGGGAGGTGTAGGGGAGGAGGGGGAGTTAGGAGACCACGCCAGAGAAAACTAACACACGTGAGGTGGGGTGGGGACTTGGGGGCGAGGTACGACTTTCTTCTCAATTGTCTTGTAGGGTCAAGAAGGTGCCAGGGCTTAGACCCCACGGTGACCCAGCTCTTCAACCTCCCCCCGCCCCTACCCCCCCTTACCTCTACCATCTACCCTCCCCCCCCCCTTCTCCCTCCTCCTCCTTTTTACTCATTCCTCCTTCATTTTTACTTCTTTCGGATGCCTCTTTCATCACTCCGCGTCCATTTTCTTTCTCTTTTCTTCTTGTCGACTTCCTTCTCTAGAAATTGGGGAGAAGAAAGTGCTAACCATCAGGTACATCAGTTATTGCTTACGTTCTTGTGCTATAAAGGCCATTTTGACATGGTTGTTCCTGTGGCGTTTTTGCTTGTACTGCTTATTTGTATCATTGTTTTCATCATAATTGTCGTTGTTGTTTTTGTCATTATTATTATTATCGTAATTGTCATTGTTGTTGTTATCATTGCTATTGTTGTTGCTCTTGTTGTTACAATTTTCATTATTTTCACTGTTATTATATAATTAGTACTATTATTGTTATTGATATATTGTTATTATTATTATTGTTATTGTTATTATTATCATTATTATCATTATTGTTATTCTTATCATTATCATCTTTTCTATTCTTATGATTATCATCTTTATTGTTATTGTTATGATAAAAATGATAATTGTAAGAGTAATGATTGTTAATAGGGAAAACAATATCCTTATCAAATTATTATTACTATAATCATTATTATTGGCATTATTGCTGTAATAATGATAATGATAACAATTCAATTATCATCATCGTTAGCATTATCATAATTGCTATCATCATGATAGTTATCATTACTATTACTTTTATCATTATTATCATTATCATGATTATCAATATTATCATTATCATTACTCTTATTAATATCATTATTGTTATTATTTTCTCATTATTACACAGTTACTATTATTTAATGATTGATAATGATGATACTGATATAATGATAATGACAACAATAGTGATAATAGTGAGAATAACAGCACACTGATAATAACGATGATAGTACCGATACTTATGATGATAATTAATGATAATAAAAATATTATTGATAATAATGATAATAGTGATAATGATGATAATGATAATGATGATGATAATAATGATACTACTACTACTACTACTACTACTAATGATAATAATAATGATAATTATAACTATAAGAATAATAATAATTGAAAAAGTAATGATGATTGATGATAGTAAAAAATAATAGTAATAAATGATAATAATAATAATAATAATAATGATGATGATGATAATAACAATAATAATAATAATATAATAATACTGGTAATAATAATAATAACAATGAAGATCTCAGTAATATAAGTGACAATGATAGTAACATTGATAATAAGGATAAAAGTGACAATAATAATAGTAGCTAATGATTGATGATTTCGAAAAGATGATGATTATGATGATGATGATTATAATAAATATTATAATAGTAACGATTATAATGATAATAATACTAATCATGATAATGATAACAATAAGTAGATAGTAATAATATAGTAATAATAATAGTAATAGTAGTAATAAATAATAATAATGATAATATAATAATATAATAAGTAATAATAATAACAACAATAATAGTAACAACAATGATAATAGTAGAGATGGTGATGATAATAATAATAAGGATGATATTAATAATGATAATGATAGTAACAATATAGTACTGTTATTATTATTTCCATTTATTTTATCATTATCGTTATATCATTAGCATAATTTCATTGTTATCATCCTTATCATTATCATTACCAGTGCCATTGTTATTATTGTTATCATGAACATTATGCTCATTATTACCATCATTAATATTTTATCACATCATTATTATTCATTTATTATCATAATTGTAATAACAATAAATAATAATAACATAATAATAATTGATAAACAATAATGAAATAATAATAATAATAATATAATATATGATATAACGATAATAATAATGATAATAACATAATAAAATAATAATAATAATAATAAAAAATATGATAATGATAATAATAATAAACAATATTAATAATAATAATAAATAATAAATAATAATGATAATAATATAATAATAATAATAATAATATATAATAATATAATATATAACATATATTATAATGATAATAATAATAATAATAATAAAATGATAATAATATAATAATAAATAATAATAATAATAATAAAATGATAATAATAATAATAATAATAATGATAATAACAATATAATAATAATAATAATTAATAACAATAATAACAATAATGATAATAATGTAATAATAATAATAATAATAATAATAATAACAATAATAACAATAATAATAATTAAATAATAATATAATAATAATAATAATAATAATAATAATAATAACAATATAATATAATAATAATAATAATAATAATAATAATAATAATTAATAATAATAACAATAATAAAAAATACTATAATATCAATGATGATTATATTAATAATAACAATAATGATAATAATGACAATAATAATAACAATTATTGTTAAGAAGAAGAAGAAGAAAAGAGAAAAAAAACCTAGACAAAAATACTTAAGACCACGAGAGATGTGACGTGAAAACAAATCACATTCTCCCACACACTGTACTTGGGAGGTCCGATCTCACACAATAAAAAAGGAGAGAGAGAGAGAAAGAAAGAGAATTGAGAAAAATGATAAAACAAAGGAAGAATACGGTATATAAAAAAAGTGTCCACTGGGGGAAAACACGAAGGAGAATAAGAAACGGGAGGAGAGAGAGGAAGAGAGAAGAAGAAAAGTCAACGGGTGTGAAGGAGCGTGACTTATAAGTTGGACGAATAAGAGGAGAAGGAAAAAGAAGAAGAAAAAAAGGGGACAAAAGAAGAAAGAGTTTTTAAGTAAGGGAATCTATTGTCTTCGCGAATGATAATTACTACCGGGTATACGTTTCCTGGAATATATTTTTCAGGTGATTAATTGAAAAAAAATAATTGAAAAAATTACTTGAAAAAAATACGAACATGATGAGACAAGTACTCAGAAGAGATCACTTTATCTCACATCTTCTAATGATTTATACATTGAGATAGCATCAATAGATTTATTTATACACGAATAAGTGAATGGTAAGCATAAATGTGGAGATATCTATGATAATTTATTCACCATGAATAAACATTTCTGAGAGTGTTCAATAATCGAAGAACAACGTACCTGATTTTAATTTCCCACATTTGTAACATTATTATTATTCATATGTAGTTATTTGTTAAGTTATTTGTTCTCAGTGACCACTATTCGGGGGCAAGACACAGCAACCCACATAGGGCCCCACATGTCCTGTACATGTTTCATCTCCAAGTATTTATAGCAGTAAGGAAAGCATATATTCTACATACTAGTTGCACTGTTATTCTACATACTATTTACACCGCTATTTAACATACTATTTACACTCTTCTATATGCTATTTAAACTACCATTCTACATATTATTTACACTACTAGTCTACATACTATTGACACTACTATTCTACATACTGTTTACACTCTTCTACATACTATTTACACTACTATTCTACATACTCTTTACACTACTATTCTACATACTATTTACACTACCATTCTACATACTATTTACACCTCTTCGACATGCTATTTACACTACTATTCTACATATTCTTTACACTGCTATTCTACATACTATTAACACTACTTTTCTATATACTATTTACACTACCATTCTACATACTATTTACGCTACGCTGCAATCTTATAAGGCTCAACGACCTTCCATAATAACAGGAGATTTAGAATCCCATGACAAAACCTGCTTGCACTTTGAATGCATTCTTTCGGTACAATTTCCCCTTTATCTGCCAAGCAATTGATTGCATGGTAAGGAAGATCATGCAACATCCCTCTCTTTTTCCGGAAAAGAAGAAGAAGGAGAAGCAGAAGGAGAAGGAGAAGGAGAAGGAGAAGGGAGAAGGAGAAAGAAGAAGAGAAGAAGAAGAGAAGAAGAAGAAGAGGAGGAGAAGAAGAAGGAGAGAAGAGAAGAAGGAGAAGAAGAAGAAGAAGAAGAAGAAGGAGAAGAAGGAAGAAGAAGAAGAAGAAGAAGAAGAAGAAGAAGAGAAGAAGAAGAAGAAGAAGAAAGAAGAAAGAAGAAGAAGAAGAAGAAGAAGAAAGAAGAAGAAAGAGGAAGGAAAAAAGAAGAAAAGTCCTCGTTTCCTCCTTTGTTGATGTACATTATCGCGAAAAAAGGGGTACATTCCCTCACGAATCTCCATGCTAGGTGATTATCGACGTTATTCACTGCTGTAATTAGTCCTGAATAACATTTGAGGTGAATTTAATGGCATTTTTACAAGGTTCCGGGCGGCTGGACAGTCAAAAAGCGACCTTCCGCGAGGCGATTTCGTGAAGCTGGTGATTCTTTTGGGGGAAATGAACTGAAATCAGACTACTTCAGACTAAACAAAACTGTCGACTGAAGGTGACGGAAAGGAGAATTAATGCGGAGAGATAGAAGAGGGGGAAAGGAGGATGAGGAAGGGATACAAAGAGGCAGATGTACAGCAGACGGAGATGGATTGGGAGACACTGAGTTAGCCAGGCACTCCCCCTCCCCCCCACACATATATATGTACACACACACACACACACACACACTATATATATATATATATATATATATATATATATATCTATATATATATATATATATATATATATATATACTATTATATATATTATGTATATATATATATATATATATATATATATATATATATATATATATATATATATATATATATATAATATACATATATATATATATATATATATATATATATATATATATATATATATATATATAATATATATATTATATATATATATATTATATATATATATATATATATATATATATATATATATATATATATATATATATATAATATATATATATATATATATTATATATATATATATATATATATATATATATATATATATAGATATATATATATATATAATATATATATATATATATATATATATATATATATATATATATATATATATATATATATATATATATATATAATATATATATATATATATATATATATAATATATATATATATATATAATATATATATATATATATATATATATATATATATATTATATTATATATATACATATATATATACATATTATACATACACGTAAGGAGAGAGGGAGCGAGAGACTGCGACGCCAAACGCAGATTCTCCTGAGAGTAATCTGAGGAGACAGCGACTTTCCAGCTGCGCAAGGTGACTGTCGGCTTAAGAGAAAAATTAATTTGAATTCGACGCAAGACTCAGCAGGAGCACAAAAGGTGACGCCATCTTGTCTCGTCGTGGTTGCAATTGACTCAACGATGCAACATATTTTTTTTTTTCTGAATAGGGTTTATACAAGATTCTTTTCTCTTTTATCACTTTGTTGCAGTCGCTTTATCATTTTTCTTTTTTTTTGTCGATAGTGTCTGAAAGCTGTCATCATTCGCGGTTATTGTTATTTATCGCGTTCTGCCCACTGTGTCCTTTTTTTTATTCTCTCTCTCTCCTTCCTCGCCACTGCCACATTCTTCAACCTTTCCTCCCTTTTCCTCTATTCCTACACTCCTTTCTTTATCTTTCGTCGCCTCGCCTCACTCCCCCCTCCCCCCCTCCCTCTCACCAAGAACACACACAACAACATAAAACACAACAAAGAATAAGATAGAAAAAAAAAAAAAAAAACAGTGTGGGGTGGGGGTGGGGGGGGGGGTGTCACCTCCTCAAGCAAACCAGTAGATAAAGAGCATATCAAAATAGAATCCAAGAGTTATGCGGCAATTTGATTTATGTTTACACGTAGCGACGAGGAAGAGCCAGGGAGCGGGGCACGTGCCGGCTAAGAGGAGCAATTGGCTCTGACAGCGTTCATCATGCCAGCGTCGCATTACTGTGTTAGGGCCCGAGAGGGAGTGGTGCCTACCCCTCGCCTGTAAGAACGCGCGGAGGACCACCCTCTCTCGCTCTCTCTCTCTCTTATCTCTTCTTTCTTCTATTTCTGCTCTCGTTCTTCTTCTGCTGTTTCTGTGGCTTTTTTTTTTGGGGGGGGAGATTTTTTTTTTCTTTGTTTAATCTTTGCGTTCGTTTTATTGCTTATAATTGTATTTTTTATCTTGTTTTTTCAGTTTTTGTTGTATTTTTCTTTCCATTTTGGATTTTTGATCATACGTGTGAAGGGAGAGAGAGAAGAGAGAGAGAGAGAGAGAGAGAGAGAGAGAGAGAGAGAGAGAGAGAGAGAGAGAGAGAGAGAGAGAGAGAGAGAGAGAGAGAGAGAGAGAGAAGAGAAGACAGACAGACAGAAGAACAGAGACAGACAGATGACAAATAGAGAGATAATCAGAAACCTGCCATACAAACACAAAAACAAAGAAACTCAGAAACCTACCAACAAACACAAAAACAAAGAAACACACAAAACATCCATCTACTCATCCCTTACCCCCATATTTACCTCTCCTTATTACAATCTATCAGACCCGAACCAGATAAAGAGCAGGAGAGAGGACACCGACCAAAGCGACAACACAGAGAGGAGGAAGCATCAGAGTGGCTCCTCGTGCCCCACGATCCCTTAACAAAGGTTCGTTCAAGCCGGTTGGCTGGCTGGCTGGAAGTGTTACCAAGGGGGTTCTCGACGTCCATTAACGGGGGCGGATGCTGCTAGCCCCTTTTTTTAAACTGTTGGGCAGTTAAGTTGAAGGAGGAGGGGTGGGGTGGGGGAGGGGGTAGGGGTGGAGGGGGGATAGGAAAGAAGGGGGGACGCGATGTCAAGAAGATTGAAACAAATACAAGGGTAATGATGATGATAATAGCCGTAGATGGGGGGATGAAGTGGTTCCTCCTCTTCGTTATGTGGCGGGTGGGGTGATGGATGGTTTGCGGGGTGGATGGGTGGGTGGATGGATGGAGCAGTGGATAGGTGGATAGAGGGTGGATGGAGGGTGAGTGGATGAGGGGTGAGTGGATAGAGTGGAGGGGTGAGTGATAGAGGGGTGAGTGGATAGAGGGGTGGGTGGATAGATGTGTGGAGGGGTTGATGGATGGATGGGTGGATGGACGGATGGATGGATGGATGCTGCGACTGTACGAGATTGTGGTTTTGATCTATCTTAAGGAGATTTAGGGACGCTTTTGTAAAGCACTGGTCGTCTGATATTCTTTCTTCAAGGTCTATATCCCTTTTTATAAGAAAAATAAATATTAGCATAAACGCACATACATATATACATGCATATATATATATATATATATATATATATATATATATATATATATATATATATATATATATATATATTGTAGGTACTTCATGCTACTGTGCGTGCATTAGTACAATCATGAGTACATTTTATTCATAAACATGCATTCACAAAAAACACTGTTTATGTTGGATCTCTCCCACCATCCGCCCTCCCCCCCCTCCCTCCTCCCCCATAAATTTGCGATGGGAGGGAAGTGACTCTCCTGCCCTTAAGAAGTCGTGGGAGGAACAACATAGAGAGAGGAAGTTGGGATAGATGAAGAAAGGGAAGACAAAAAGGGGTGAGGAGAAAAGAGGAAGAGAAGATAAGGGAGATGAGAAGAGAGGGAGGGAGAAGGAAGAGGGAAGAGGGAGAGGAGAAGAGAGGGAGGGGAAAGAAAGAAGAGAAGAGAGGGAGGAAGATGGGAGAGGAGAAAGGGGAGAGGAAGATAAAGGGAGATAAGGGAAAGATAGAGAAGAAAAAGGAAAGTACGAGAAACATGAGAAAGGAGTTTGAAGATAACAGAAAGAAGGGAGAAAGAAAAAGGAGAAAAAAAGGAAAAACAAGTAAAAGAAAAGAAGGAAGAAAGAGGCAAGGAACAAAGAAAAAAGGGTCCGAAAGAAGGAAGGAAGGAGGAGGAGGAGGAGACACGAAGGAGGGGTAGGGGAGGGGAGGGAGGAGGGGGAGGGAAAGACAATAAAGGCGATGGCTCCTTGTCATGAAGAGGGGAGGGGGAGGGGGGGGGGGGGTAAGAGGAACTTGTCGTCTCATGGGTAGTTTCCTGCTGCCCATTTCTTTGTTTCTTTTTGTGTTTCTACTGTATCAGTTTCTTTGTTTCTCTTAATTTTATTTCTTTATTTTTTTTCTTTGTTTCTTTTGCATGTCTTTTTTATTCTATTTCATTTTTTTCATTTAGCGTATTCTTTTCTTATTATATAATCTCTCTCTCTCTCTCTCTCTCTCTCTCTCTCTCTCTCTCTCTCTCTCTCTCTCTCTCTCTCTCTCTCTCTCTCTCTCTCTCTCTCTCTTTCTGCGGATTTTTTAAACTCTCCTGATTTATTTTTCCTTTTGCTTTTCTTTTGGTCTTCGCTGTGTCCCATTATTTACGATTTATATTATTAGCAGTTATAATTCTTTTCTCTTATCATCATTGTCACTATCATGATCATCATTAGTTTTCTGATTATCACGGTATAATAATTTCCTTCAATATTATAACTACAACTAATAGAATAACCACAATCATACATTAATCTAAATACATCTAAAAATTTATTTGCCATTAATATCACCAACAAACCCTCTTATCCGTATCTTCATCATCAAAATAAACCAGTACGTGACCTTATTTCACCAATCATTAATAATCACCAAGGCCAATTAAATCCAATTAACAATGGCCATCAGCGCCCAACACCATAGTTAACGCAAGCACACTTTGTCCCCAGCAAGCAAGCAGAGAAGCGTATTAAATGAAGCGAGAAATGTCTTCAATAACGGGGTGCGGGTTCCTCAGACACGCGAGGGGTCGAGGCGTGTGTTTATGTTTTGGGAGAGTAAGCGTTCGCGTTGGCTGGGGCTTTTTTTTCCGATGGTGATTGGCGAGGTTTGTGACTTTTGGGGGTTGTTTTTTGTTGCTTTTTTGTTGTTGTTTGTATTGTTTGTTTTTGTTGTTTGTCTCTGTTTTTTTGTTTGTTTGTTGTTTTGTTTATTTTTGTTGTTTGTCTCTTTTTTGTGCTTTCGTCTTTGTCTGTTTAATTTCGTGTTTGTTTTTTGTCTTGTGGTCTCTTTATCTGACACTCCGTTTCCTTCTTATCTTTTGTTTCTCATTCCATCTCTCTTTTTCTTTCTCTCTTCTCTCTTCGGCTGTCGCTCTCTATCACTGCCTCTCTCCATGTTTTATTCCCCCTCTCTCTCTCCATTTCTATAATTCATCAATTGGAAACATACGCGTAAAAGTGTCCTCAGACCGACATCCTGACAACACGTTTATTAAATGTTTCGTTATTTTAAACTTTCATCTTTAACATCAACGCCAAAATGTTCACCTCAATGCACTACACTCTCATGGTTATAGTGCATTGACGTGAACACATAAATACTTATGCTATTGATGAAAGTTTAAACTGACATTTGATAAACGCAATTTCGGGCTTGATTTGAGAAGACCTTTGGGCGTGCAAACCTTCGTGCAAAACTGAGGTTGTTTGTGCAAGATTATTCAGATTCAATTTTCATATAAATCTTGAAAACGGCAAATGAAAATAGTGATAATAATGATAATAATGAGGTAAGCAGGTAATGGGAACAATGGGAACAAAATTAAAATCAGATTCAACGTTTATATAAAGCTTGAAAACGACAAATGAAAATAGTGATGATAATAATAATGAGGTAATCGGGTAATTTGAAAAAAAAGTGTAACAGACGAACAGTTAAAACATAGAATAGAGGTGGACGAAGCATTGTAAAAAAAAAAAAAAAAAAAAATCCCTTTTTGCAATCGATCTAATTCTATTCTTAGTAGCATGTCCTTGAATGATGTTAATGATGGCACTAACGATAATTAAGGATACAAGACTATGATTCTTAACATCGATTAAAACAATAATAATGTACAGATTGTTGGCGATCTAAAAGAAAAAAAATAATAATAATATATAATAATAATAATAAAATAATAAACTGATAATGACGACTGTAATAAATAATCTTAACAATAACAATGATATTAATCGTTATCACTGATTCATAAACGCTGTGTTCATCCATGAAATTCCACCCACGCCCTTAGATCCAAGTTGCGAGACGGATTTAGTTTTCATAATATTGAACGAAATAATTTAGCGTGTTTTGTATGTTGTGGATTAGGAGCTGTTTCTTAATCATAAATTTCATTAAGCACCAATTCATTATCCATAAGTAACGAGTGCTTTTTTGTAATTCTTCAGGTTCAGTTTTCATATTATATAGCTTTAAAATGACATATAATGATAATAAATAAATGGAAAAGTGAAAGTAAAACAAACAACAAAAAGTACTCATATTATATAGCTTTAAAACGACATATAACAATAGTGATAATGATAATAAATGAAAGTAAAACAAACAATAAAATGTAAAATATTTCAGAACGGTTCCTGGCACTGTTTTGGACGGAAGAACCCGGTGGCACTTGGGCGGCAGCTGCGTCGAGCGACATGACAGGGACAGTCATCCGAGGGGGAGTTGTCGGTCGGGAAATTAACTCCTTTTATCTATCACAAATATATGTAAATATATATGCGTGTGTGTGTGTGTGTGTGTGTGTGTGTGTGTTTGTGCATATGCAGACACATATACGACCATACACATATATATATATATATATATATATATATATATATATATATATATATATATATATATATATATATATATATATATATATATATATATATATATATATATATATATATATATACTATGTGTGTGTGTGTGTGTATTTTTTTTTTGTAATATATATTATGATTTTTAGATTTAGATTTTGTATTTAAAAAATCAATGCTTATTTTCAACAAATACTATCAATTGAAGGGGTCTATGGTTAACTCCAGTAGATGTAGCACGCACGCGCGCGCGCCGCGCACACACACACACACACAAGTATGCATTTACATCCATCTTCACACTCTATACATATCTCATTGGCAAACAAGGGGGCTATATGTCCTAAAGGATAATTCTTCAGTGCATAAGGGGAAGGTTCCGTTGCTCTCCACGAGATGGCGTGAGTGCATGCGTAAGTGGCGGGGTATGCGCTGGGTTGGGGCGGGCAAACTGGGGCACGGGCACGGGTTAACTGAAGAAGTTTTAGCGTATGCGAAACTCACGCCGAATTATTTATTATCCTCTCTTAAATACCAAAAATCGAGCGAAATTACTTAATAATGTCACACGAAGGAATGTTTATCTCGTGTTAACATCCTCGAGAAGACATTGGCTTGGCGCAGGAACTCCGACTCCTGTCCATCCTTCACGTTGGTCT
>NW_020872967.1:28887-31387 GCF_003789085.1 Penaeus vannamei | reverse complement strand
CCAAGATAAATATGCGATTAAGATTTAAGTTCATCAGTCTCAAATGCGTGTATGTGAAGTGTGTGTGTAGTGTACATGAGTGTGTGTGTGTTGTGTGTGTGTGTGTGTGTGTGTGTGTGTGTGTGTACATGTGGTGTGTTGTGTGTGCATGAGTGTGTTGTTGTGTGTGTGAGTGTGTGTGTGTGTGTGGTGTGTGTGCGTATGTGGTGTATGTGTGTGTCTGTGTATGTCTCTGTCTGTCTGTGTGTGAAATATACATATATACGAAAAAATAAAAAAAAACGTAAGAAAAAAAAAAAAAATCTTTAAAGCCCGGCCAAAATCAACTCAAGCAATAAGCAGCGACGTAAACAAAGAGACAAGAGACAAGACAAAGACAGTCAGCCAATCCGTGACCATTTTCTTTGTGCTGGCCTCAGTCACGAAGGTAAGACAGGGGGAGGGGGGGATAGGGTATGGGGAGGGAGGGGGAAGGGGGGAGGATAGCTTTGGCCGTGACCTCTGACCCGTCTCTGTCCATAGTGACCCTACGTGACCTTTATACCTCCGAAAGGCTGTCTAAAGAATGCCATTCTAATGTCTTCAGATTCAGAAATTCGTCTTCATGTAGAGAGCATAAGCCTTAATATTTTCCCCTGAGAAAATGTTAATGAATTGTACAAACTCCTTTCTCTCATATAGTGTGTTCATTTAATTTCTTTGATTAGCAAGTAAGCACCTATGCAACACATACATACATGCAGCGCCTTCACCAAAGTAATATACATATATACATATATAATATCATACATACATATATATATATATATGATATATATAATATATATATATATATATATTATATATATATATATATATATTATTATTTATTTTTACTTATCTATTTATTATTATATCATTTATTCTTTTTTATATTTACATATATATGTAATGTGCGTGTGTGTCTATGGTATGTGTGAGTAATATATTTAACTTAATGTCAAGGGTCAGGCATTGGAAGGACAGAGAGAAAAAAAATCACAAGCATAGACAAAGCAATACCAGAAAAAAAAGAAAAGGAAAAGAGAAACGACATGCGAAAAACAATACAAAATAAAAATAATAAATAAAATAATAAGAAGAACGAAAAGGAAATCTAGAGAAGGCGAAAGGAGCGTCCCATCAAAACACAAAACATTGCAAAGGAAAGTTTATATTGTCACTTCTCAAGGATTCGATGTTTACCAAAAATATGCAACGATTGTTAAGCCGTCATCAGAGGTCTCGCTCGGGAATTCGGTTGTGTAATGTTTTTAATCGTGATCTTTGAACATCTTTAAGTCCCTCTCTCCCCATATATGTATCATGTACATACATCCTATAATATATATATATACTAATACTATAATATATATTATATATACTATATACTAATATTATATTCTAATACTATGATACTCCACACCCCGTGACACACAGCGATCTTCGTCCATATTACATACATACCACACATGTACGTCTATATATATATACACCTATTATATATATATTATAATATATATACTATATATGATAATACTATATATATATTATAGGATATATATAGTATACTAGATATACCCACTACTCTATATACTATAATATTATATTCTTATTATAGTATATTATATAGTCATATTAGTAGCGTTATATATCCTATATTATATAGTAATATATAGTACATTATATCATCATATACTATGTAATATAATATTATTACTAATATATTCATATTATATATATATATATATTATAAATATATACATATAATAATATAGTGTATCGTTATTGATATATATAGTATATGTATACTATGTTCCGTATAATTTGTATATATATTTATAGCACATGGACGATATGAGTTAATGTAAATATATTGTATATTCTAGGTATATATATATATATGATATATATATATTATTATACTAGCTATCAGTGTATATATATATACATATATATTATATATGTTATATTATATATATATATATATATATATATATATATATATATATGCATTGTATATATACATACATACATATATATATATAGTATATACTTATACATATATATATATATATTATATATATATATACGTATTAATATTATGATCTATATGCACACATGTACGTATATATATATATATATTATGATACGTTATATTATATATACATATGATATATATATTATAACATATTATAAATATGATATAATATATATTATATACAATAGATATGTTATATATAATATATAGCGTATATATACTATACTATATATAATAGTTATATATATAATCTAGTATATATATAATATATATTATATATTATTATATATATATATATATATATATATTATATGTTATGTTACATCACACACACACACACACACACACACACTACACCATACACATACACACACACACAACACACACATACAACACAAACACACACACACACACACACACACACACACACACACACACATA
>NW_020872967.1:21387-23887 GCF_003789085.1 Penaeus vannamei | reverse complement strand
AAACCTCATTGTACATTTTATACATCGTAAAACCAATGTAATGAATAACCACACGTACACACACACCACACACACACACACACACACCCACACACACACACACACACACACACACACACACAACCACACAACACACACACACACACACAACACACACGTACACACACACACAGTACGCTCGCACACAGGCACGGGTTTCCCTGCTTGCTCACCTGCTTGCTCACCAATATCGCAATGATGCATTCAAATAGAAAATTTCGACTTCAGATTTCTGCAACTCCCGCGATAGTCCAGTGGATAGATCAGTGGACTGCGACCTCCCGCGAGATACTTACATACACACACAACACACACACACACACACACACACACCACACACACACACACACTCAGACACACACACACACACACACACACACACACACACACACACACACACACACACACACACACACACACCATACCACATATATAATATATATATATATATATATATATATATAGAAGAGAGAGAGAGAGAGAGAGAGAGAGAGAGAGAGAGAGAGAGAGAGAGAGAGAGAGAGAGAGAAGCACTGAGAGGTCAACGTCAGGTGTCGCAAGGTGTTCATCAGAATTACCTTTTTTTTTATTTTGGCTTATTTTTTGGGGTGATGGTGATGATGATGATGATGATGATTGGATCGATGATGATGATGATGATTGAGATGATGAAGGGTGATGATTTTCATGATGAATGGATGATGATGATGATATCGATGATGGGTAGAGAATGAGTGATGATGGTGATGACTGTTTTTAGTTATTATGAAATTATTATCTACTTGAATATTATTCATTATTTTTTCTCTCTATTTCCTCCTCTCGTCTCCTCCACCGATCGTAAACACCTCCTCTACCTCTTTTAGAAAAGAGCAGAGAGGAGCCGACCGCAGAGAGAAGAGAGAAGAGGAGAGACGCTGAGAGAGAGAGGAGAAGAGGTAGACGAAGAGAAAGAGAAGCAGCCAGCAGACCACGAGAGGAGAGACGGAGAGAGAGAGCGAGGAGAGCACGAGCAGAAGAGAGAGAGACAGAGAAGAGAGACGGCCCCGAGGAAGAAGAAGAGAGACGAGACGAGGACGCACAGAGACCGCCAGCCGCCACGCGCGAGCACGAGAGGCAGAGTAGAGCAGAGCAGAGAGAAGAGAGGAGCCAGAGACGAGCACGCAGAGAAAGAGACAGACGACGAGACCGAGAGAGAGAGAGACGAAGAGAGAAAAGAGAGAGAGAGGATAGCCATCAGCATACCCAGAATACCCACCCGCATAGACTCTAGAGCAGCACGCGAGACAACCCAGACACATAGACCTACACGCTCCCCCGGCGCACTCACGCGCACCCTCGCACACGACGCGACGATCGAGAGACCAACAGAAACAGACTCGTTACCCTACACAGTTGACCGCTGGACATCTACCATGACACGAAAAAATGACATACTTTCTCCGTCATGACAGCTTCTTCTATGCCCGACTGAATACTTGATCACTTCTGCTTGTTTTTTATCTTTTTTTAAAAAAATTATCTATTCATCCATTCTTTCTCTATTCACTTTCATTTTCATCCATTTGATGGGTCTAATGTGCGCGCGTGCTGTGTACGTGTAGCTGTGTATGTGCTCAAGCGTGTGTATGTCGTGAGGTCCTATCTTCTCTTTTAGATGTGTAGTTTGCCTAGGTGTGTATTTGTGTGTTCTGTACTATGTAACTGGCCCGCCCAAAGATATCACCGTTACTCATATACTCCCACAAGCCTACACCCACCCCACCCACACGCAACGCACACACCACCCCCCCACCCCAGCACCACACACACACCAACACTCAAACACACACGCACAAACACCACCCCTCCCCCTGTACAGACACAACACACCCTTCACATACTATGCACGCCACCCACCCACTACACACACACACCACATACGCACGGCACCTGCACGCACCGCCCCCACCCACCATCACTCACCACACCCACCCACCCACCCCCACCTCCCCTCGCTCCACAGACACCACCACCACACAGCCCCACCCCACACACCCACATACCATCATGGCAGCGCACGCACAACAACACACACCACATTACACCACAACAGACCCCACACACACACACACACCACACACCACACAGCAGTAATATATACCTACCCTACACCCTACCAATAGTTATATATATATCTACTACTATACCTCATTATATGTATACTATTTATCATAATATATATTATATATATTGTATACTATACTATCACCACTGCTGCGGCTTGCATAGAGTCTCAAAAACCCATCACTCTGAAAAAAACCCCGGACACCAGCTTCTCTTACAAAACACGACAGTTTTAAAGCAAGACAATTCCAACCCGACCTCTACTCCTCTACCACGCGCGAAGCCGACGGAAGCATATGGATGCGCCAGAGAACAATGTAGTTAGAAATGTTGAATGTTCCCCTAGCTGACCGCG
>NW_020872967.1:13887-16387 GCF_003789085.1 Penaeus vannamei | reverse complement strand
GTAATATGATAGTTACAGCAATTAGAATAAAAGACTATGTTAGACACGTATTAATGAAACTGATATTTTTTACAATGTTACATTCTTTCATAATAAAACAACAAATCACTTATCCAAAAGAACAGCAAGAGACAGAACCCTTGGATAACTGTTCCTTATAATGATAACAACAATTAGAATAATTATTACAAATCACAAACAGATATTTTTAGCACGAGCTAACACTTGCGTATGAAATACCAATTATCAAACACACACACACACTCACACTCAAACACACACTCAAAACAACACACAACACCTCTCTCCTCTCTCTCTCTCTCACTAAAAACACCACACACACACACAAACACACACACTCTCTCTCTCTCTCTCTCTCAAACACACACACACTCACACTCAACCAACACAACAACACACACACTCTCTCTACTCTCTCCAAAACACACACACACACACACTCAAATACACACACACATACCTTACACACTCAGTCACCATCAAACACACACACACACACACATACACACACTTACACACAGCAACACAACACACACACACACACCACACACAAACTCAAACACACACACCGCAAATAAAACTAACACAACTAAGTAATGATCCAACTCAGCATACGGACACTCAACAAAATCATACAAAAAACAAAACACAAACCAACACAGACACAAACCCAACCGACAAAGAAACACAAACAATACATACAAACAAGCAAAACACGCAAACCATGCTAACAAAACAACACATAAACAAACAAAAACAAAACAACAAACAAACAACAACAGCTTCCAAACAAGGCATCTTCCCATCACAGGAACCGCTCGTCCGGTCATCCGTCCTTCGTTCTCCCATTCCTCCTATCCTTCCATCTTCCAATTCTAACATCTTTTCATCCTTCATCCCTTCGTATCTTCCTTCCAGCCTTCCTTCATTTCATTCTTAACATCCTTCCAATCCTCTCATCTTTCCATGCTTTTAATCCCTTCTTTTCCTCCCATCCTTCCATTTTTTCATCCTCCATCCTCTATTCCTCATCCTCCCATCATCCATCCTTCCATCTCTTCCATCCCTATCCCCCTCCTACCATCTCTCTCCTTTCATGTTCTATTTCTTCCAATTCTTCCATCTTCCATTCCTTCTTTTCTTCCCATATCCCTACATCTCTATCCTTCCAGTCATCCATCTCTTTCCAGTTCCAGTTCCTCCATTCCTCATCCTCCCATTCTCCGTCATCCTTCATGTTTTATCTCTCTCCCATCTTCCCATCCTTTCTCCCTATTCCATCCCTCATCCCCTCCCCTTCCATCCTTCCATCTACCTCCCCCATTCCATCCCCTTCCTTCCAATCCATCCTCCATCCTTCCATCCTCCAGAGCATCCTAAGGGAAAGACCGGGCCCGGCGCTGATTGGACTGCGCATCTGCCGGAGCGCCCCAGGCAAGGTCAGAGGTCAGCCAAGTGCCCTCGGGGTAGGCCGGCCCCCGGGATATTTGGGAGGGGGTGGGGGAGATGGGGAGGGTGGTGGGAAGGATGGGAGGGAGCGGAGGGGAGGGGGTTGGTGGAAGGGGAGGGAAGGAGGGGAGGGGAGGGAGGTGGAGGGGAGGAGGGGGGGGGTCGGGGTTGTGGAGGATAGGTGAGAGGAGGGGAGGGGAAGGGTTGGCAAGGGGTTGGTTTAAGGTAGGGGAGGGAGGAGATTGGGTATGAAGGGGTAGGGGAAGGAGAGGGGAGAGTTGAGGGGTGAAGAGGGTGAAGGAAGGATAGGAGAGATAGGAGAGGCGGACGGGTAGCATGAAGGATGGAAGGTAGGAAGGGTAGGGAAGGAAAGGATGAGGGTGGATACACGATGGGCAGGAGATTGGGGGGATGATAGGAGGAGTAAGGGGGGGGTTAAGGAGTAAGATCAGGGGAGGGAGGAGGGGAGAGGAGAGGGGGAGGGAGTGAAATAAGGGAGTCTGTGGTGACGCTGATGAAGATGCTAATGATGAGGATGCTGATGATGATGATGGTGGTGGAGGACAGGTGTGATTTCTGGATTGGCACTTGGTTGTTCTGAATGGTACTTGGATTAGTATGGACTGGTACTGTTGGATTTGTTATGGATGGTATTGGGATGTATGGAACTGGTACTTCTGGATGTTATGGATTGGTACTATGATTATTAGGGACTGGTACTGTTGTTATATTATGGACTGGTACTTTGATTGTTTTTTATGGACTGGTACTCTGGATTGTTATGGACTGGTTACTTGGATTTTATGACTGGTATTGTATTATTATGGACTGTACGTTGGATGTTTGAGACTGGTACTTGGATAGTTATGGACTGGTACTTGGATTATTTATTGGATGGTAATTGTATTATTTATGGACTGGTATTGGTTGTATGGACTGTACTTGGGATTTGTTTGGATGGTTACTTGGATTATTATGGAAACTGGTATTGTATTATTATGGACTTGGTACTTGGATTGTTATGGCGGTA
>NW_020872967.1:0-10741 GCF_003789085.1 Penaeus vannamei | reverse complement strand
ATTTGTTGATTTTGTTTATGTTTTTTTTCTTTATTTTTAATTCTATTATATATATATTTTTGATCGGGTTTAGGCCGGGTGTATGTGTGTTTTTCCAGAATTGAATAAAAAAGCATAAACAGTTTAAAAAAAATAATAATTTTTACAAAATGTAATGTATTTGTCCTTTTTTCTTTGTTTCAGTTAATCGGCTGATGAGGATTATAGCTGAATTCGAAACGTAAAAATAATGAATGGGCAAATAATTAATGAATGAATAATGAATGGAATATTTGTACCTCCGTGTCTGTCTGTACGTATTTGTAGTCTCACTATTTATCTATCTGAATCTCTCTCTCTTCTCTCTCCTCTCTCTCTCTCTCTCTCTCTCTCTCTCTCTCTCTCTCTATCTATCCGTATCTCCCTTATCTAATTCATTCTATATCTATCTTCTCTCTCTCTCTTTCTTTCTTTCTTTTAATCACGGTAGTTGACGATTTTTTTCTTCGATACCTTTTGAATATGTTCAAGATTGGTATTTGCCGGATTCTGGGTTCACCTGCAATGAAAAATTCTAATTTTGGAAATATATCCTATTAAACAGGAGACAACTGTGGTGACCTTTTATAGGATTCAAGGAAATAATTTCTTTGGTTTCTTTACTTTCTCTTTCTCTTTCCTCTGGTGCTATTTAAAAAAAAAAGAAAAAGAACTGATCTTGTGTGTCTATCTTCTACCTGTTTCCCATCTTTTCCCTCCCCTTCCTTTCTCTTCCCCCCAAACTTTTTCTCTCTCTCTCTCCTCTCTCGCTTCTCTCTCTCTCTCCTCTCTCTCTCTCTCTCTCTCTCTCTCTCTCTCTCCTCTCTCTTCTCTCTCTCTCTCGTCTCTCTCTCTCTCTCTCCTCTCTCTTCTCTCTCTCGCTCTCTCTCTCTTCTCTCTCTCTCTCTCTCTCTCTCTCTCCTACGCCCACCTCCCTCCTCCCCCCTCCCTCCCTCTCTAGCTGCTGTCTTCTGTCGTCTGTTCTCTCTCTCTTCTCTCTCGTCTCTCTCTACGCTCGTCTCTCTCTCTCTCTCTCTCGTCTCTCTCTCTCTCTCTTACTCTCCTGCGTCTCTCTCTTCTCCCTCCCTCCGGCTCCCTCACCTCCCTCCCTCCCTCCTCCCTCCCTCCCTTCCCCCCTCCCATCTCTCCCTCCTCCCCCTCTCTTCACTCACTTTTTTCCCACATCCTTCGCCTCTCCTTAAGGATGCATAATGAGGGTAATTAGAGCCAGACGGGATAGGGCCACGGTCAGCTATAGGATTGGCATGCGAAGGACCATTAATATCCTAATGTAGGATAATGGACACATGGAGTCAAGGATTATTCCTGGTAACCTGGTTTAGGATTGATGGCTTGAAGTCTTTGTTCTTGTTTGTTATTGTTTTTTCTTTCCTTTTGATCTTACTTACTTTATCTATTTATTATTCATTCTCTCTTTTTTTTTTAGTTATTCTGTATTTCTTAATTATCTTTTTTTCAGTATTATCCTCTATTATTATTATTTTCTAGATATTTGTCCGTTTCCTATTAATCTATCGGTCTGTCTGTCTGCGTTCTAAATCATTCTCATCACCTAGTGTCTATGTGTTTTAATTTTTCTTTATTAGCGTTCCTAATTTCCTCTACTCACTATTTATTCTTTTTTTCTTTTTTTTTCCCTTCTCTTTCTTCTTTTCCCTTCCCTCCCCTCCTGCTCTTCCCTTCTCACACCAGATTACTTCTCTGCCCCTTTCCTCTTCTTCCCTTCTCTACTCTTATCACTTCTTCCCTCCTTTCTTCTCTCCTTCCCACCCCTTCCCTTCTCTCTTCTTCCTTCCCTTACCCTTCCATTTACATAACTTCCCTTTTCTCTTCTTCTCTTCACTTCCCTCCCATTCTCTCCTCTTCCCTTCTTCTTAGCTCTCCCTTCTTCCTCCGTTTCCCTTCTTACCCCCCTCCTCTTGTCCCTCTCCTATTTCTTCCCTCCTTTCTCTCCCCCTTTATTCCCTCCCCTTCCCCACATTTTTGCCTCAAACCCTCTTTGCCTCATCTTCCATGCACAAAGCTTTGTCTTCAGCGAGGGAGGAGGGGGGCAGAGATATAGGGAGGAAAGAGGGAGGGGGAGGGAAGGGAAGGGAAGGGGGAAGGGAGAGGAAGGGAAGGGGAGATGGTGGGGCAGGGGAAGATGGGGAGAGGGTAGGGGGAAGGGGAAGATGGGGGATAAGAAAGGGAAGAGGAAGGGGAAAGGGAGGAGCGAAAGGCAAATAGGAACAGGAGATGAGAGGAGGAGGGGGAGGAGGACACGAAGCGGAGACGGGTTGCCCCTGTTGGGAAGGTAAGGGGGGGGGGAGATATCTACAACAGGGTCCTCTAATTCGAGCGAAAAAGGACAACCATAGCGAGAAGAATCTGTGCCGGTTCGAGATGGACAGGAAGTCGGTGATGGACAGGTAATTGCGTTACCAGGTGAGGGGGGGGGCAGAGGGGGGAGTGGGAGTGTGTTGGAGAGGAGAGGGGTTGTGGGAGGGGTTTGGAGGGGGGAGAGAGGGGGGGAGGGACAGGGGGTTGAGGGGGAGGGGAGAGGAGGGGATGGAGGAGTTTGGGGACGAAAGAAGAAGGAGAGGAAGCTGGGGATGGAGAGGGGGAGGAGGAGGGGGTGGTAAGATGTTGGGGTTTGGGGGGATGGAGAGAGAGGGAAGAGGAGGGAAGGAGGAGTTTGGGACGAAAGAAGGAGAGGGAGGCTGGAGATGAAGAGGAGGGGAGGAGGGAGTGGAATGCTGGAGACGAAAGAAGGGAGAAGGGGAGAGAAGGATTTGGGGCGAGAAGAGGGGAGATAGAGGGGATGAGAAAAGAGAGAAGAGAGGAGTTGGAGGAGAGGAGGAGATTTGGGTGACGGATTTCAGACGAAAAGATAAGGGGATGGAAGGAGGAGAGAAGGAGGAGAAGGGAAGGAATGGGATAGGAGGGGAAAAGAAAAAGAGAAGTAATACACAGAGGAAAGGAAGAGCAGGAAAGAGGAAAAGGAAAGAACAATTAGAGTTAAAAAATAAAAAGGAGAAAGAAAGAGTTGAGGGAGAGAGAGCATGAAAAAGGGTATGGAGCAGAGAAAGACCGAGCGAATCTGGAAGAAGAGAGAGAGAGAGAGAGATGAGAGAGAGAGACCCACAGAGAAATCAAGTAGATGGGAAAAATAAGGTGTAGCATGGAGGAGACGAGAAATAAAGTAGATGGAGAAATAAAGTAGATGGAGAAATAAAGTAGATGAAGAAATAAAGGATAGGAGAAAGGAGAGGATGAATGAGAAAGAGGGATAGGTGGAAGAAAGGGAGCGAATATAAAGAGAGAGTTCAGAGATGGGTGAGGTAGGAAGGGATTAAGAGACAATTAAAGGAGCAGGGATGGAGATATTGGAAAAACTGATGTTTAGTATAAAGGAAGGTAGAAGGGAATGCGGGAGAAATAAGTGAGGAGGTAGGAGTGGAGAGAAAATGGGAAAGGGGGAGGAGTAGATGGGAGAAAATAAGGTAACTTCCGGGAGGGTGATTTGCCTCCAGGGTAGATGGAGAAATACTATATTGAAGTATTAGCATAAATATAGTGTAGAGACAGTGAAAAAATGAAGGAGTAGGGAGTAAGATAAATAGATGGTAGGATGAAAAAAGTAAGTAGTAGGAGATAGAGTGAATAAGGACTAGTGGGAGAAAATAGAGAGGATAGAATGGCAGCGTTTACAGGTAGTGAGACTCGAGTCATTGGATGTACAAAGAGTGTCGTGGAGGAAGGAGAGGCAGGTTAAGAGGCTAGAGGTAACGGATGTACAGATGGGTTACACTTCCCATAGGACATGGCATACATAATATAAATGTGTACACACATATGTATGTATATTTATATGTATGTATGTAAATATATATGTATATATATATTAAGGTATGAGGTGATAGATATATAATTGGGATAGGTATGAATATAGGAGGACATTAGGTATATATATATATATCATATATGTGTTGTAGGGGAGGGGGACAGGGGGAAGGAGGGATGAGTGTGTGTGGTGTGTGTGTGTGATGTGTGTGTGTGTCGTGTGTGGTGTTGTATGTAGCGCTACATGAGGGGTACGGTTTGTGGTACATATGTATACTATACAATTTTATGTGTGCGTTTGTTTGTGTATATTGAGTTATGGAGGAAGCGTGGACCCTCAAAACTGATAGTGATGTTGATTGGAGAGTAAACCTAATGCAAAATCTAAGAGTAAATCGTGTTTAATTATGATTTGTATCCCTGACGCCTAATATATCGTGGACGTTCATTACTAAATTGGGACGATGTGACCAAAAGATTATACAAGTCAAGAAGAGGGGCCGGAGAGGATACTCCTAAAACTGTTATTTGAGTTAGAATTGTACGTGCAGGTAGATGTGAGGTACCTTTAAATCTGACACAAGAGGAAAAGATAGGAAAAAAAAAAAAAAAAAGGAGACAGTGGAATGCCTGATTATGAAACTATGTAAAATTAGTATATCTACTTGATGTTGCAGAAGGTGATGATGTTTGAGGTGGGTGTGATATGAGGAAGTACAGCTGTGGGGGATGTGGAAAAATAGATTTGTCATTCAAACACTAAAGGAATATGTTAATGAAGTTCTGTGTTGAGAGTGTTATATTCAGAATTTAAATGTGGCGAGAGAGCTTCGGAGGCGATACCTTGTTATTGATGTGCTGCGTACGAGAGAGAGTGGATGAAGTTTATTAGTTTCATCTCAGCACACATTTGAGCGCAGTGGTTAATCTATAAACAAAGAATATAACCTCTGCGCTTTATGGCTTTACCTCTCCGTCCAGCTTCCTCTCTCTCTCTCCTCTCTGTCATCTCTTCTCCTCTCTCTCTATAGAGGTAATATGAGAAGTATATATAAATAATATATAATAGAGGCAGTTAAAATATATAAGTATAAGAGTAAAGATAAAGCAGAAAGAAAAACGGAGTAGAAAAGAAATGAAAATATAATGAAATGATAATATCTATGCACACACACACACACAGGGAATAAGAAAGCAAGACGGAGAAGTATTAGAGATGAGAGAGAGAGAGAGAGAAGAGAGCAAAGAGAGGAGAGAGACGAAGACCTGAGAATGTATAGAATAAAAAAGACAGAGACAACAGAAAAGAGAGAGAGAATAAAAAGGAGAGACAGAGGTATGCAGGAGCGAGGGTAGTTTGTTGAGAAGTAGGTGACATTGAGATGTGTAGAATAATGAGTTAGATGTATGTATCGTATGTAGCAGACGATTGTACGGTTGAACTGTGAGTAAATCTTATTTTTTACATACACTCTCATTATCATTAGAGGTTCGAGCAATTCGGCATTCTTCTTCTCATTCTTATTATTCATTCTCCCTTTTAAATTCTCGCTATAATGATCCTCTAATTATCTCATGAATTTTTATTGGTTCACTAAGGAGATTTCTTATATGATATTTTACTCTTTATTCAATTCTTAGTTTTATCCTCTATATTAACAGATCTATTAGGCATGATTCTTATCACTTGTTCTTATTCTTTATCTATTCTTAATCTAATTTTTGCTTTCCTATACATAGATTATGAATTCTTAGTGATTTCAAGCTCAGGTATTTTCTATACTCAACAGAATAGGTTATATATACCAGTTTGATTCTAGCTTATATGCTACGGACAGAGTCTATACTCAGAAAGAGTGCGACTATATTAGTTACTTTGGTGTTATCCATGACATGAATTGAGATGGTGAGTTTACTTTATATAGATTACTTCAAGATTTTTGTTGACATGATTTATTCCATGTGCTATAATTATATTAAATCCCTCATAATTCTAGCCATCTTTTATGTACCCTTCTCACTTGTGCAATTGGGTTAGCTAGAGCAATTAGATGTGTCCACGATAAATGTCATTACATTCCACATTACTTAGTTATATAGTATTTTCTTCTACTAATATACATGTCTTTATTATACTCTCAATTACTTTTTTCAGGAGCTTATTTTTACATCTCCCAACTTACCCACTCAAGTCCTCTTGCCAACATTCTGGTACCATCATCGTGTGATTTTCGGTTATTCTCTCTCTCTGTCTGATACTGTATCTCTTATCTGCAAAACTTCTCACAAACAACTTATCATACATATTGTTACACCACATTCCCTCCATCATTCTCCACCAGCTATCTATATACCCCTCTGTCCCTTGGTGACCTCCCGCTTCATCACAGAAATCCTGACACTTTCTTTATTCTACGCTATCACATAATTTTGCCTAGCTGTGTCGTTATCACTCATAATAATCATGATTCGTTACATTCTCGGATATATTTAATTAGCCTTCACCACTCGTATGTACTTTTCCGGTGGCAGTGTCCTCTTCTTCTCACTCGCGTGCTTCCTTTAGTTCTTCCTGTTCTGTCCCTGCACCATACCGTTATTTTATGCACCTCTCTGGAAGTAATCTTCCCATCCTCACTTTCTCCTGCATTCTCTCCTTCCTAACGCTTATTAAATCTGCGCCAATACTTGACATCTCCCTCTTATATCAGTTTATATTGCACTTTACACTGCCGTCCTCATCACAATCCCCATTCTCCTTGCTTCATCGCTCACTTTCTATATGGCTGGTTTCCCATCTCTCCTCTCCCTCCCTACTCTTTATCGGAAGATCGCATATAAACCATCTGTCTCTCCCCTCGCTCGATATGTCCACCTGTCATACAGTTCCATGCACATACATCTCTCCCTGTTCCCTCTGAGACCTCTAGGATGCCATTCGGCAGTTCGCGCTCGGCGCCTCACCTGCCTGTGAGAGAGATGTAATCCTCGAGACTGACACCGTCACGCGAGAAGAGGCAGCTCGACCGATTGCCTTTTCGCGACCACTACAGAGAGTCACCGAGCGACAGTATCCCATCGACATGATGCACCATAGACCCGATCGCACTCGCGAGCGACCCCTCGAACTTCCCGATCGCGAACGATGCGCCTGACAGAGTGCCTCCCTCACCTCATTCCCTCATCCGAGCCAGTGACGCACTGCACTGCAGCTCCACCTCATCTCCTTCCCTCCTTATCCTCCCCTCCTCATCTCTATCTTCCAACCAACAAGCAAGTATATCTTTTGCCGGGATATTACTGAACTTCACGGATGCTTCATACCTGTATCTAAAAAGTCAAGCAACGAGTGAGACCGAAGAGGATCCCCCAGACAACCCACCGCCCTAGCGCCAACCCTACCCACCCTGGACTGCTAGCCAATCTGCCCCCACTTTGCTCACCCTTGACTATCTAGCCACTGTTGCCCACTCAGAGTATTTAGCGCCCTTGTCTACTCTGGACTTATGTAGGCCCACTTTGACCTCTCATACTATCTAGACGCTTACCCAGTCAAACCACATTCTGGCTCATCCTGCCCAGCTTAGTCCATTTAGCCACCTTCCTGCTTTGATCAGGCCACCTACCGTCTATAATTACCCAACCAACCCACCTAGCCCAACCCTCCCTAGTCAGCCAATCAAGTCCTACTGTCAAGCCCATTTTAGCCACCGTCTAGTATGTTGACCACCCGAGACAATCTTAGGTCCAACCGGAGTGCATTATTCGCTCAACCCAGCGCCCATCTAGCCCACCCTGACCCGCGACTACCTTACTCTAGAGCCCTTCGAGTCAACCTCCATCTACAACCAGAGCAAACATAAACGCGCACACCGTTCTATTTTGCCCGCACCCTAACCCACTTCAACCTCCGCCCACTGACCACTCAAGGCGCGCCACCCAGAGGAGCCCACCGACAATCGCACGAAGGGAGCCTGCGAAGAACGATACCCCACCCGTGAGGCGCTCCTATTATTCGAGACCAGAGTAGAGACACTCTTAGTCTTCCGATAGAAGCGGATAAGGGTGTATTAAATATCGACCTGTTATGAGAATAGATTGTTATTTCATTTTGATTGACCGAGAGCTCAGTGGCTGAATATGCGTTGTTATGAGATGTGTATAGCGACGGTCAAGTACTGTGCTAAGCGTATGAGGAGAGATGAGAATACAGTGGCAGATGGCCCGAAAGTGCCGATTTGTTATGCTAGGAGGTACACTAATACCGAAATACAAACACATCAATGTGTTTGATAGATTGAATAACCCACATTATATGCGAATACACAGACAGAAGACGAGAGAGACACGAACAAAATTACATATGATTTAATATATAATATATGCAAGTCATTACATTCACTCTCTCCTCCTAACAACACAAATAGCAATATATACACACATCCACACATACACATCTCCCCAAGCCACCATCACACTTCGCACATGCACCCATTCCCCTACGCCACATCCGACTACGCGCCACACACGCCACACACACAACACACATTCCCATCACGCACGCCACACCAACACACACACACACGCACACACACACACACACACACACACACACACACACACACACACACACAATCCCATCATCCTCCGCCACACACACACACACACGCCACACACACACACACACACACCCTGGTTTTGTCTTCCCACCAAACAAGTTTCAGAGCAGACATGCCAAAACATTTCCTGATTTTTTTACCACCTTGTTTTTTGTTATGCTTCTGTTTATCTCTACTATATGATTGTGATGCTTTGTGGTTCATTTTTCAATGACTATATCACGGAGTTGTTAATTAACGTGATATGATTACAATGTCATTGAAGAACATAATGTCAGGACGTATTTTATGTTTGATCAACATTTGGTGTTCTTGGTATTATTGGTTATATCTTATCAATGGTATGTCATTTTATTTCTCGTTGTTTGTCTTTGTCTATCTCTCTCTTGATTCTGTCTCTCTGTCTATATTCTCTCTTTCTCTTCTATTCATTCTCTCTCATTTCTATCGGTTCTCCGTCTCTCTCTCTCTCTCTCTCTCTCTCTTCTCTTCCTCTTCTCTCTGTCTCTTCATCTCTCTCTCTCTCTCCTCTCTCTCTCTCTCTTCTCTCTCTCTATATATATATATATATATTATATAACTATTATATATAGTTATATAATTATAATATATACTTATATATTATATATATAATGTATATATTTCTCTCTTCTCTCTCTCGTGTCTCCATCCGTCTCTCTCTCTCTCCCTCTCTCTTTCTCTCTTCTCTCTCTCTCCTCTCTTCCACTCAGTCCTCTCCTCTTCCTCTTCTTCTATTTCTTCTTCGTGATCTTGTTATTATCATTATTATCCTTATTATATTTTTCTGTATTTTCTCCTCATCCTTTTCTTCTCTTCTTCTTATCCTCCTCCTCTTCCTCCCCCTTATTATGATTTATTACTATATTGATCTTGATAATTTTTTTTATTGTTATTCTCCTTATTTGTATTTCTCTCTTTTCTCTAATAATGAAACCGTGAGAGCATTCCGTAATCACCATTCTTATTACGAAAACGTTAAAATCAATGATAATCTTGGAGGAATACAATTTAATTAAATACGATGGAAAAAAGTGAAAGTTTAACGAAACATACGAGAAAACAACAAATAGAAGCTTAATGAATGAGAAATCAATAAAAGGAAAATAGAACAAGTGGAAAGTGAAAAAGATACACACACAGCACACACGCACACACACACACACCACACACGCAACACACAAACACACTCACACACACATAACACAACACACACACACAACACACAACACACACACACACACGCACACACACACAACGCACACACACACACACAAGTAGAGATCACACACACAACCACACACATATTTAAAGTCCACACATCAGTGTTATTATAATATAAATTATCGCACACACACACACACACACACACACACACACACACACACACACATACTCAGAATACAGAACACACACCACACACACGCAACACACACAAAAAGAGTAGATATCATACTTCACACACCACACACACACACACACACACATCACAGGCACACACACCACACACACAACACCACAATGTCAACACACACACACACACGCACACACACACCACACACACGCGCACATGATACCAATCCACACACGACATTAACGATGCGCCACACACACACACATCACACACAGTTACACTACACACACACACACGCACACACACACACACACACACACACACACACACATTAATCACCACACACACACAGCACACACACACACACACACACACACTATATTACACACACACACAAACACACACCACACACACAACTACCACACACACACACACAACACACACACACACACACACACACACACACACACACAGCATTCATAAACACATATACACGGAAGAAATACGATGTATCCGCGACGCGCAAAACAACGAATCCCTGCGAGCAAACAACAAACAAAAAACAAACAAGCAAGCAAACAAGACATCAAACGCCCCTCCCCCCCCCCCCCACGCCCCCCCCCTCCCCCCCCTTCCTCCAAAAAAAAACCCTCAACGCCCCGAAAAAACTAACTGAACGAGCGAGAACAGAAGCATGGAAGGGGTAAAAAAAAAAAAAAAAAAAAAAAAAGGCTTCACTGAAACCTCTTCTTCTTGGTTATTTTCCTTCCCATGAGAACGCGTCGCGTCGCATCTCGCAAAAACATCGAAGTAACGGACACCCTTCTTTCGGTGATGCTGGGTTGATGCTGCGGCGAAGGAGGAGGGGAGAGGAGGAGGAAGGAGGACG
>NW_020872966.1:691506-697216 GCF_003789085.1 Penaeus vannamei | reverse complement strand
AGGAGGAGGAGGAGGAGGACAGGAGGAAGAAGAAAAGGAGGTGTGGAGAGGGAGGGGGTGGAGGAAAGGAGGGAGGAGGAAGAGGAGGAGGAGGAGGAAGCAAGAAAGGGAGGTGTGGGAGAGGAGGAGGAGAAAAGAAGGAGGTGAGGGAGAGGGGGGGGTGGAGGAGAGGGAGGGGCGGAGGAGGTGGAGGAGGAGGAGGAGGAGGAGAAGAGGAGGAGAGAAGAAGAAAAGGAGGTGTGGGAGAGGGAGGGCGGTGCGAGGAGAGGGAGGGGTGGAGGTGGAAGAGGAGAGGGAGAGGAAGAAACGAATAGGAGGTGTGGGGAGGGGGGGTGGAGGAGAGGGAGGGGTGGAAGGTGGAAGAGAAGAAGAAAAGGAGGTGTGGGAGAGGGAGGGGGTGGAAGGAGAGGGAGGAGGAGGAGGAGGGGAAGGAGAAGAGAAGAAAAAAGGAGGTGGTGGGAGAGGGAGGGGAATGGAGGGAGGGGAGGGGGTGGAGGAGGAAAAAAAGAAGGAGGAGGAGGAAAAGAAGAAAAGGAGGTGTGGGAGAGGGAGGGGATGGAGGGAGGGAGGGTGGAGGGGAAGAGGAAGAAGAAGGAGTGGTGGGGGGCGGGGGAGAGGAGAAGGGAGGGGTGGGAGGTGGGAGGAAGGAGGAGGGGTGAGAAGAAGAAGAAAAGGAGGTGTGGGAGGGGTGGGGGGAGGAGAGGGTGGGGTGGAGGTGGAAGAGGAAGAGGAGGAAGAGAGAGGGAAGGAGGGGGAGAGGGGGAGGGAGGTGGAAAGAGGAAGAGGAGGAGAGGGAAGGGGGTTTGAGGGAGGAGGAAGGAAAGGAGGGGAGGTGAGAGGAGGAGGAAAAAAAAAACGAGGTGGGGTGAGGTAGGGTAGGGAAGGTGAGTAGGAGGAGGAGGAAGAGGAGATGGTAGAAAAGGTGGAGAAGAAAGAGAAATAAATGAGGAGGATGAAGAGAATAGGAAGGTACAAAGAGGAAGTGGGAAAGGAGAAGAAGAGGAGGAGAATAGTGGAGAAGGAAGCTGAGGTGTGGAAAAAGGAAAAAGGGTAAGAAGAGGAACTGAGGGGGGAGGAAGGAAGGAAGAGAAATTGGTAGAGATCGAGGAAGAGGAAAAACGTCGGAGAGAAGAAGGAGAAGAGAAAAGATTGTGGACGAAGATGAAAAGATGAAAGGAAGAGAGCGAGGGGAAAAATAGAGAGAAAAAATAAGAAAGGAAAGGGAAAGATCGCATTAGAGGGAAGAAAAGGAATTAATGAGCGAGATATACAGAGAGAAGAGAGAGAGAGAGAGGAGAGAGAGAGAGAGAGAGAGAGAGAGAGAGAGAGAGAGAGAGAGAGAGAGAGAGAGAGAGAGAGAGAGAGGAGAGAGAGAGAGTGAAGGAAGAGGGAGAGAAAGAGAAAGAGAGGAGGAGGAGGAGGAGGAGAGGGGGGGGGGGGCAAAAACTCAACCTGACCACTCTTACTGACTGCTACTGTGTGCCGCCGGCAATCCACTCTCACCCGCCTACTATTATCCCACTGGGGGGGAGGGGGGGAGGGAGAGTCTTCCTGGGAGAGGACGTTGCTGCGTGACCTCAAGATTCTTGTGGTGTGAGAGAGAGAGAGAGGAAGAGAGGGGTGGGGGGGTGGGGGTGGTGGTGGGGTGAGAGAGGAGAGAGGGAAGAGAGGGGGGTGGGGGGTGGTGTGGGGTGAGAGAGGAAAGAGGTTTGGAGTGGGGGTGGGGAGAGAGAGAGAGAGAGATGGGGGGGGGGTGAGAAAGAGAGAGGAGGAGAGGGAGAGGAGGGGGGGGTGAGTGAGAGAGGAAGAGAGAGAGGGAAGAGAGGGGGTGGGTGAGAGAGAGAGAGAGAGAGAGAGAGAGAGAGAGGAGAGAGAGAGAGAGAGAGAGAGAGAGAGAGAGAGAGAGAGAGACAGCAGAGACAGAGACAGAGAGAGGGGGGAGGGGGAGAGAAAGAGATAGACAGATAAATAGATAAATAGATAGAGAGAGAGAGGGAGAGTGTCTGTTTGTGTGCAGAGCGTATACCAAGTGAATGTATGTGTTAGAATGCAACAACAATACATCTTAATAACCACGATTTTTTATGCAGGGCAAATATACTAAGAACATTTAGCTCTCGGGAGAAATAATATCCGCTTTAAATAAAATGAAATGACAAAAGAAAATCAACTAAAGTATAAATAAAAAGATAAAAATCATCATAAAAATCGCCCAATTCTCCAATTTAATTTCCGGAAGACACGAAAATACCTCAATCCTTTTTAAATGTCTGTCTGTCACTCAAAAAAAGATAAATAAATAAACAACTAAACAACTAAAATAATAATAATGATAATAATAATAATAATAATAATAATAATAATGATAATAATAACAATAATAATAATAATAACAATAATAATAATAATGATAATAATATTAGAAAAAAACAAGTGTTATTATGTACGAAACGGCTGAATTACTTACTATTAATCTGATCATGAACAATGACTGTCTTCATCATTAATGTTATTAATTGGAACATATCGGCAATTAGTTCAGATATCTGACTGACCTGCGTTGCTATATCCCTCTTTGTAATGTGTAATAGATCATCTTATAATCATTAGTCCAAGTTATCATTATCCTGTCCATCAAAATTATCATTCTGTGATTTAATTAATTCGCTTTAATCATTACTATCGGCATCATCTTCACGTCTCACAACTATGAGATGTTAACTATCAATTGATCTTTCAAGAGGATAGTGATGATATTTTTTTTGTCATTACCATCATCATCATCATCATCATCAGCAGCAGCATCATTATCATCAATCATCATCATTATCATTCATCATCATCATCGCCATCATCATTACCATCATGACCATCACCATTATCCTTCTCCTCCTCCTCCTCTTCCTCCTCCTCATCATCATCATTATCATCATCATCATCATCATCATCACCATCATTGTAATAATGATAGCAATTAGGATAATGATAGTAATGATAATATTGATGATAATAATAACGACATTTAATAGAATGAAAAGAAATATTATAACAGTAATGATGAGGACATTATCAATATTTATGGTAATAATGATAATGATAATATTGAAAAAAGGACAAAGAAAGAGATAAATAAATAAAACGACAACAGAAGGAGAAAAGGGAAACTGAATAGATATAAAGGGAATATATCAAAAGGAGAAGAGTAAGCAAATAAATGAATAAAATATATACATATATAACAAAAGAAAAAAAGGGAGGAAAGGAGATGATAGATAACGAATAGATAAGTAAATGAACAGATAAGTAAACGAATAGATAAGTAAATAAATAGAAAATTAAGACCCCCCTCAAAAAAGAAAAACAAACAAACAAACAAACACGAACAAAGGAAGACCTCGAGCAGAACGAAAAGAAAAATGAAAGAAAGAAAGAAAGAAAAAGAGAATTGACAGACAGACTAACAGACAGACACTTTCGCCTCCTGTCATTTCTTATCATTTGCTGGAGTTTCTTGTGGGAAAATTGATGCGATTTTTGGAAATGTGTATTTGTTTGTTTGTTTATTCCTTTTTTTTTTTTCTTCGTTTTTTGTTAGATGGCATTTTCTAGTAAGTAAAAGTTTCTGTTTTCATGTCTGTCTCGTTCTCTTTCTTTCTTTCTTTCTCTCTCTCTCTCTCTCTCTCTCTCTCTCCTCTCTCTCTCTCTCTCTCTCTCTCCTCTCTTCTCTCTCTATCTATCTATTCTATCTATCTTATTCTCTCTCTTCCCTCTCTTTCTCTCTCTTTCTCTCTCTCGCTCGCTCCCTCCTCTCTCCTTCCCCCTCCCTCTCTCTCCCTCTCCTCCTCTCCTCTCTTCTCTCCCTCTCTCTCTCTCTCCTCTCTCCTCTCTCTCTCTCTCTCGTCTCTGTTCTCTCTCTCTTCTCTCTCTCTTCTCTCTCTCTCTCTCTCTCTCTCTCTCTCTCTCTCTCTCTCTCTCTCTCTCTCTCTCTCTTCTCTCTCTCTCTCTCTCTCTCATAACCACACCTACAGATAGATAGATGGATGAACAGATACACGGCTAGATAGATACCCCCCCCCCCCCACACACAGACGTATGTACATATACACCTACACCTACACATGGATTTGTGTGTGCGGCTGTGTAAGCTCACGAGTGTATATGTACTAAGCTCATGAAAGTATTTGCACTTGCATATATGCCAACATCCATATACGCATAAACGTATGCACCTATGCATGATGCTCTCTTGCGCGTATGCAGATCGTGCGTAAATAACTCAACTTTTCGTTCTAGTACAAATGTTCAAAGGTATTTACTCACTCCCCACTCCCTTCATCTCCCCCACAACACTCATATTTCCCCAACATCCACAGCTCTTATAAATTCACCCCCCCCACCCATCTCCCTCATCTCCCCCACGCCCACAATAGTTATATCCCCAATACCCACAGCTCTTATAAATTCACCCCCCCCCACACACCACACCACCACCACTACCACCACAATTTTGGAAAAATAAAATATGACCAAGATGTATTCAAAACCTGTTAAATACATCTCTTGTATTGTGAAGATACTCATTCTTATGCATACCTTTTTCTACATTTGTCAACATGATAACGGTTCGCCACCACAACCCCAACACCTCATATTCATCCCTTTTTTCCCCCACACACCCACACTAACGCCATATTCCCCTCCTTCCTTCCCCCACACCTAAACACCAACAGTCTAAACCACGTTCCCACTTCTGCCCCTACTTCCTCTCTTCCCACATACACTCCCTCATACCCTTATCCACCTCTTCCCCTCATAATCTTAACCATACCCCGTATATCGCATACAACCCCCCCCACCTCACACCCCCTTCCCTTCCCTCACCCCCTCCCTCAACACCCCCACCCCTTCCCTTCCCTCACCCCCTCAACAAAACCCTTTCCTCACCGCCCCTCTCAACACCCTCATTCAACCCTCACCCCTCTCCTTTCCCTCACCCTCACCCCCCCTCAACCCCCCACCCCTTCCACCCCCACCCCCACCCCTCACCCTCTCTCAAAAAAAAAAAAAGAAAAAAGAAAAAAAAAAAGGAAATATATAAGCCACTGTCTGACCAGGGCACGAAGACCAGCGACCGGCCACCGTGGATCATCTGGAACGTGTCCGCGACCCATCATAGCCCTGAGTGATGTACGACCATCAGGGCCTTTCTCGNGAGAGGGAGAGAGAGAGATGTAGAGAAGGAGAGAGAGAGAGACGGAGAAGAAAGAGAGAAGAAAGATTAGGCTAATATGATGAAAAGAGAGAGAGAAGATAATATGGAAAGAAAGAGAAAAGAAAAGACTGAGTCGAGACCGGAAGAGAGAGATGTTTGGAGATAAGGACGGATGATCTGACGAGCGAGAGAGAGAGTGCGATGAGGATGAGAAAGGATTGATGAGGGAGATGAGAGAGAGAGGAGAGGGTGATGAGAGAGGCTGCGCGGCCGAGCACCGGCATTGTTTTCGCTGGCCGCCACCCCACACTCCCTCCTGGGTTCACATGTGTGGAATTCATGTTGAACAGATTGCAACAGGAACAACGAAAGGAAGGGCAAGAAAACACACGAATAGGGGCATATTCGTGTGTTTTCTTGCCCTTCCTTCGTCGTTCCTGTTGCCTCGGGCCTGAACAGCCTTCGGTAGTTTTCCACGACGGCGCAACTGTCAATCAC
>NW_020872966.1:664006-666506 GCF_003789085.1 Penaeus vannamei | reverse complement strand
AACTACTAACTTTGTTCATAATGATAGAAGTGATAATGAAGACGATGGTATTGATGATCATTATGAGAATAAGAATGACATATATGTTGATGATAAATGTAAATACAATATTGCTGTAATTAAGAAAAATAATATGTTCACAGTAATGATTGCAATGCTTATAACATTGAAAATGCAATAAACAGCAATGAGGACAATAAAATAGACGCTTATTGTAATAGCCATACTAATAACAATACGAATGATTACAATGAAAATGATAATGGTAATCATAATTAGAGAAACGATAATAATAACGATAATATTAACAATAATATCCATCATAAAGATGATGATGAGGAGGAGGACTATCAATGATAATGATGATAATGATTATAAAAAATATCATGGCATTATAATCATAATGGTAATACAATTATAACATTTACACGAAATATTAATGATGATAAGGACGACAATAGTAATGATGATAACAATAACCATAAGAATTATAATGCTAACAATATCAACAATAATATTAATAATGAAGATGATGACGACAATAACAATAGTGATAATGTTAATAATGATAAAAATAATGATGGTTTTCATAATAATAATGATAATAACAATAATGAAAATACTACTACTAATAATAATGAAGATGACAACAGCAATAACATTAACAACAATAATAGTAATGAAATAATAATTGCAATGCCATTAATAGTAATAGCAATAATAATGAGTAGAAACAAAGTGAGCGCATACCTCCGCCAAGGCAATAGGAAAACAATAATAATTCAAACGCCAATGATAACGTTGATAATAATGATAATAGGAATAGTAATGGTAATATTAATTATAATGATAATGATAATCTTAATAACAATAACAGTAATAATAATGGGAATGATAACAATAATTATGAGAATGATCATAATGAACAATGAAATAGATAATGATAGCAATGATAATAATAAAAATGAAATTGATAATGATAATGATGAAATAGATAATGATAGCAATGATAATAATAAAAATGAAATTGATAATGATGACAATGATAATAATGAAATTGATAATGATGACAATGATAATGATGATAATGGTAAAGTTGATAATGAAAATAGTAGTAATAATAAAAAAACATTAAAAGCTAGAAGCACTCAGAGAACGCATACCTCCGCCAAGGCAATAGGGTCATTAATGCAATAAAAATATTCACGCTTGAAGAATGACATTAAAATCACCTTTCTCAAATACACTGGTGACGGTAATAATAATTATAATAATTGTAATAACAATAATAGTGATAATAATGATAGTAATGATTATATTAATGATGATAATTATAATAACAATAATAGAGATAACAATGATGGTAATGATAATATTAATGATAATAAAATACTACTAATAAAATAATAATAATGACAATAGAAATAGTAATGGTAGTAATAATAAGAGTAATAGCTGTAATACTACTACTAATAGTAAAATGATAAAACTGATAATGATAACAAAGATAATTTCAATCGGAATGATAATGATAATGATGATAAGAATACTGATAACAATAATAATACTAATCATCATCATCATTATAAGAATGATAACGATAATAATTATGAAGATAATAATAATAATAAATAAATAATGATGATAATCATAATGTCAATGTCTATAATATTAATAGGAACAACAATAATGATGATAATAACAATAATGATAATGGTAAAACAATGATAATAAACATAATATCAACAATAAAATAATAGTGATAATAATAATAACAAAAAATAATGATAACGATGATAATAATAATTACGAACATAACATCATTATCGTTTTCAGTATAAAGCGCACAATTTCAACAGAACTGTATCCCGAGAGGTGGTACGCTTAGCAGACGACGATCACGCCCCATGCATGTCTACAAACAAATAATGTAGAATGTTAAGGATTATTTTTTCAGTATGGATTCTGCCACAGGAACTCAAAAGATTAGTGGAATGCTAGAGGGCACTTCTTGGCTTGTATCTTATACATTCAGCTCAGCAAAGGATGTTGGATATGAAGAAACATGAGACCATCAGGACTTGATTTCTATGGAAATTCGTGTACAAAAGACAATCGACGGATGGTGACGTCATTACAGATTTTTTCCACCATAGGCAGTATTTTTGTTATTCTTTATGATTACAGATGGTTTCATGCAAATTAAAAGTATTTAAAGCTATGTTGAAATATTTTTCCATGTTCAGATGATTTTAACATAAACATTGCTGAAACCACCGTGGTATGAACTGATATCATGTAGCAGACTGAACGTCAGCATGGCGGAAATTTCATTTGACGTCACTTCAGCTGGGTTTTCCAGCAAGGTATCATCAAAGTCAGAGCCACAGTTCTATAGAGTGCTGCAACACTTTCACTATGAATAGTTGCATAATTTTAGATAGATTTCCAAGTCCAATGTCGCAGTTTCCTAAGTCATAGAGTGACTTTAAACTTTCAC
>NW_020872966.1:641506-651506 GCF_003789085.1 Penaeus vannamei | reverse complement strand
AGTGTTGGAAGGAGAGGGAGGGAGGGAGGGAGGGAGGGAGAGGGAGAGAGAGAGACTGAGACTGAGAGAGACGATGAGAGAAAGAGAGACAGAGGCATACACACAAGCCACAAAATAGACAGGAGAGAGAGAGAGAGAGAGAGAGAGAGAGAGAGAGAGAGAGAGAGAGAGAGAGAGAGAGAGAGAGAGAGAGGAGAGAGAGAGAGAGAGAGAGAGAGAGAGAGAGAGTGCGCTGAAGCCCGAGGACAAAACAAAAGAAGCTCGGGCGACCCGCTTGAATGGCGCGCTTTTGTTCACAGTACATCTCTTTTTTTCCGTCTTTATTCGCGCCAGTCTCTACCCACTCCTGGCGTAGTCATGGTGTCAGAGTACCCTCATGGCTACTTGAAGCAATGCGGAGACAATTTCCTTTTAAATTTCTCCTTCCTGGAAGCGCTCGCGGGGACAATGGCTCTCTCTCGGTGACGAAAAAAAAAATTCAGACGCGCGGTTTGAAAATTTGCAGCAACATCAGGTTTTTCCAAAGTTTTAACACACACCCGGATGCGAGATCTTGTCTGGAAGCGGAGGACGAGGAGGAGGAAGACCAGCTAGGAGGGAGCGGCGTTGTCCTTGGTAATTGGAAGGGAGTGTCGCCCTTCTTTGGCCTTCTGTGCCGAGGGAATGAAGCCGCGTAGCAATGGTATTTTGGGTGGTCTCGGAGGTAGAGCTTCGGAAACAGCTTAGCGATGGGGTGATTGGGTGTTTCGTAGGGCATGGAGACAGAGGAATGGGAACGTAATTATAGAAATGGAAGTTTGATTTATATGTTTAGCTTTGATGTGCTATATCGAGAGAATCAGAATGCGATAGGTTACATTGCCTTCAATGCGGTTTTAAGGGGATATGTCTCCGTATGTATCTGTCTGTTTATCACACGTACACGACCAGACACACACACACACAAAAAAAAAAAAACATGGCCTCCGCATCGCTCTGACCTCCCTCACCAAAATTCGCGACCAAACGCGAGGAAAATGCCGTAAATCTGTCGAAAGAAGACTGCAGTGAGGGGAAGGAGGAGGAGAAGGAGGTTTCGCCGCGCGGGATCTGGCGGCGCGAACTCCAATTCTGCCGCGTCTCTCATTTTCCTTTTATGGTCGCGGGCTGAGGACCCTCGTGGCGGGATGCGCGGGGCGGTTTTCGTTTGTGTTGGCAGATGGTGTAATTTGATTATCTAACAATGCATAGGTTGGTGTTTTCGTTTTTGTTTATTTTACTTTATTTTTTGGATTTGTTATATGATTATAAGGCATTCTGTTGGTTATTTCGTTTATGTAAAGGCAATAAATGGAAGTATGTGTTTTACGATTTTCATTTGTTTTGGTTATCTACTTATTATTTTTTTTATGATTTGTTATATGATTGTTAGGTATTCTGTTGGTTATTTTCGTTTATGAAAAGAAAATAGATGGAAGTACGTGTTTTACGATTTTTTAATGAAAGGGTAAGTGGATATGTCAAATTGTCATTGTCGAAATGGGAAATAAAAATGTGATATAGATAAACGTGACAATAGAATAGATTTTAAAATGGGAAAGAAAAATGGAATCATAAGAAAAATTGATAATGAGAACTGCCGTAATGAGGAGGTAAGAAAAACAACAACAAATGACTAGATGCAATTATGATAAAATTGTAGATATCGTGAAGGAGAGAACAAACCGAAAATAATTTCTCGTAATTTCGACGGCCTCTCGCTCACCTCTCTCGGGAAATTTACATGAATAATAGGTAATATATATACAAAAAAGAAAGATAAAATAAAAAAAACAATAGATAAAATACATAAATAAAAATAGATAAATAAAATAGAAAAAAATAAAAAAAGAAAAACTCGGATCAGAAACACTCCTTTTTTTCTCCTTGTTCGAGGACCTTTTAGTTCTCGTTCAGATATACTCCGAGGAGAAAGTGGCAACAGATCAGAAACTTTGGGTGAGAACGTTTAAGAAATGAATAATAGATAATATACATAAAAAAGAAAAGGGAGAAAAAGAAGGAAAAAAAAAAAACATCATAAACATTCCTTTTTTTCCTTGTTCGAAGACCTTTTAGTTCACGTTCAGATTCACTCCGAGAAGAAAGTGGCAACAGATCAGAAACTTTTTGGGAGAACGTTTAGTCGCCCGAATCTGGCTGGAGAAATATGGCATCGCGCGACACGAGGAAAGTTTGGAGATTCTTTAGTGCCTTCGCTCCCCCCCCCCCTTCCCCTTCTTCCCTTCTCTTTGCCTCTCTTTCCCCTACGTCTATCCCTCTGTTCTTTCCTCTCCTTCTCCCGCTCTTCCCTTCTCTCTCTTTGCCTCTCTTTCCCCTACTTCTATCCCTCTGTTCTTTCCTCTCCTTCTCCCGCTCTTCCCTTTTCTCTCTTTGCCTCTCTTTCTCCTACCTCTATCCCTCTGTTCTTTCCACTCCTTCTCTCTTTCTCTCCTCCCCTTCTCCCCCTCTTTCCTTCTCTCTCTTTGCCTCTCTTTCCCCTACTTCTATCCCTCTGTTCTTTCCCCTCCTTCTCTTTTTCCCTTACTCCTATCTCCCTGTTCTTTCTTCTCCTTCTCTCTTTTTCTCCTTTTTCTTTCCGTTTTTATTGCCTCCTCTCCTTTTCTCATCACTTACCTGGCCCCTTTCCTCTTTCCTCTCTCTTCCTCACCTCGCCTTCCCTTCATATTGACATTCTTTCATCATCCCTCCCCCTTCTCCTCTTCTTCTCATTCTCATTCCTCCTTCCCTTCCCTTCTTCCTTCTCATTCTTATCCCCTTCCCTTCTCTTTCTCCCTCCTTCCTTCTCTTCCCTTCCTCATTCTCATCCTTATCTCCCTCCCCCTTCCCTTTCCTTCCTCATTCTGATTCTGATTGTAAAGGTTGTAAAAACATATCCAGTTTATGTGAACCATACACTTGTTCCCTCTTCACGAAACGGTCATGAGAACCGATGTCTTTAAATTTGTGTTCATTCATATTCTTTCATGTTTTTCCATTGTGAATTGTTTAAAAACGATCTTTGTTCATGGCAATTCCTGTGCCATCCACTCAGACTCCCTGTGCGTCCCTGCCTTGCCCCTCTGTACCAGTTACCCGCAATAAAGTTGTGAACCAGCAACACCTTTACCTGCACCGCCATCTTCAGAGTACTCGCCTGTGCCTCAGTGTCTTACTTGCTGACTTAACGTTCAGCCACGCTCCTACCACACACCAAGAAGCAGAGGTGGGTGGGACGCCTCCCACATCATTAAACCGTTCCCTTCCTCATTCTCATATCTATCTCCCCCCCTTTCCCTTCCCTTCCTCATTCTTATCTCCCTCCCCCTTCCTTCGCCACATGCATAAATCAGCGGTTGTCTGAAGTTAGGTTATTAAAGACACCAATCCGGGATTAACGGCGCCGCGCCTCGACTTTCTCACACTGTCACATCTATTTCGACTTTGGGAGAGTGAAGTGGCGTGAGGCGCAGCGGGATGGCAATGGCAGTATGATGGGCCTTACGCTGCAAATTTATCGGGAAAGTCGGGTGCCTGGCTGGCTGATGAGGGCTTGGCGCAACGGCGATTAATTCAATGCGAACGCAATTACGTGCGAACACAAATGCTTACGTAAACACGCGTTTGTTTATCATATATATATATATATATATATATATATATATATATATATATATATATATATATATATATATATATATATATATATATATATATATATATATATATATGCACACCCGCACGCACACGCACACGGACACACATACACGTGTGTATGTGAGAACACGTGATTTAGATTTTGCAATCCTTATAATTTTTACACGGCTTTTGAATAGCGATCCCTTAAAAACAAAAGCATCAGAACAAAGGTCTTTTTTCAGAGAATCGGACGATTTCGTGAAGAGTGACCTTGTTTTGTCAAAGAAGTCCCTTTGAATGTCTGTCGATATATCGATTCCTGCTACGCCTCTGAATTAATTAAGACTTTTTAACGAACGCCCGTGTGATTATCAGGGTGCTATGGCGCTAGATTAGTGGGGATTAAGCTTATTGTTTTACATATTCGGCGCTTTATCGACTTTTCGAGTTGAATGGCGAGAGGGAGAGGAGGAGTTTATAAGGTAAACAACACGGGATTTGAAAGTTGTGGAAGGGAAGGAGAAAGTTGTTAAGAGGAAAGAGAGAGAAACTTCTGTAAAACTTGACGAGAAGAGGAGAGGAGGAGGAAGAAGAAGGAGAAGAAGAAGAAAAGAAGAAGGGGAAACGAAGAAGGAGAGGGAAAAAGGAAAAGGAAATGGGTATGGGGTAGAAAAAAAGAGAGTGAGAAAGAGAAGAAAGAGAAAGCGATGATTAGAAGGAGTAGGAGAAATAGAAGTGTGGATGAAAACAAGATGGAGAAGAAGAAAGGAGGAAGAACTGGATGAGATGATGATGATGATGATGAAGAAGATGGAAAACGATGAAGTAATAATAATGGAGAAGCTAAAGTAGAAACAGACCATGAAGAGATCACAAGATGGAGAAGAAGAAAGGAGGAAGAACATGATGATGATGAAGATGGAAAACTAAGAAAGGAAAAAGAAAATGAAAAATGGAGAAGCAAAAAATATAGGAAAAATAGATTTAAAGTAGAAACAGACGGAAAAGAAAGATTGAAAAAAGAAATCATGATTACAGAGGAAAGGCAAAGACAAAAAAAAATCGTACACACCTTCACCAGTAGGAAGAGGAAGAATAAGAAGACGAAGAAAAAAGATATCAACTCTAACGCATTTACTTCGTCTCTGCCCGTACCGCCATTACTTATAGAGACATCCAGCTGTCGCTTAGATAGGAAAAAAGGTGAAGATTTATACCCCAGCCTCTGCTGTCATTCATCTCCCGTGCCTATCTCTCACTCGCATGTATTTTACCTTTAAAGCATCGAGTTTTATCTAATATATATTGTTCCATGGCATCTTTCTAGAGTTATTACCATACTCGATTCATGTTTATCCTGAGTGGCTTATAAATATACCCTTTTGCCCGCTGCTCCCCGTTAATTCATTACCGTTAAACCGGACTGTTTGCGCGTTAAATATACGTGTTTGCTTTGCCCTTGAGTATATTTTCTTTCGGTTTTTGCCTACGTTAATAAATTTTTGTTTTATTTCTTTCATACTGCGTTATTGATGATTTAAGTGCTATGTATTTTCAGTCTGTGTTTGTTATCCGTTTTCTCTGGGTTGAAGATTTATTTTTGCTCTCCTTTTTTTTTTTTTTTTTTACTTCTCTCGCCTTCATTTCAGGTCTGGGGCTATATACTTTCTATTTTTTTCGTTATTTCTCTCGTTTGCCCTTTTCCTTTCCATAATTATCTAGTCATTTCTATTTTCCTTCTGTCTATTTACATCGGTTTACCTTCCACATCTCCTTTATTCATTTCCGTTTTCTTTCCATATACCTTTGTTTGGTGTGTGTCCCACTTCATCTATTTAGTTCTTTTTCCATTCCATATACCTCTATTTATCGACTTTTCATTTACTTGTTTACGTTTTCGTTCCTCATATCTTTTCCTATTTTTGTTTTCGACTGTCTCTTCCCACAGCAACTGTCACTCCTTTTTCCTCGACAGAATCTCAGGGTAGTTCCTCATTAGTAGATGGATATGGTTAATCAATTTGCCCTTAATGGAAATGTGTCAATGCGAGCACATATAACGCGTGGAGACAGATGGAAAGAGAGAATAAGGAATATACAGTAAAGATAAAGGGAGGGCGAAATAGGGATCGATAGAAGACAAAATAGCCAAACCGAAATAATAGTTTCCGGAGAGAAAGAAAAGGAAGAAATATAGAGAAAATATAAGTGAGAGAAAAATAGAGATAGAACGACAGATGGAGACAGCGACAGGCGAAACAGCATAGCCGTCAATATTACTTCCCACGTAATGAGGAAGACCTTACATATATAGCGAAATCGTGGCCGAATCAGGCGTTGCGAGATGCTCCGTCTATTTTAAGAGCGACGGGAACTGCGACTGCCAGTGGATGCTATGCGTATGTATGGGAGAAAGCCGTGGTCCTCAGTCGGTTTGGATATAAGCGATGGCTGTGATGTAAGAGAAGTAAATGCGAGGATGACGTGGGTAAATGTGTTGGTGGTAATGGCAATGACTAGAGGAATAATAGAGATGAGTACACGATATTAATTGCAGTAGAGAAAGTCGGTACCAACAGTAACGATGCGGAAAAACAACGCTATGAATAGAGATGATAATCCTACCACTGATAAACTGTGATAATGATAGAACCCAACTGTTTTTCGCTGCTATTACTAATAATGGTAATAATTATAATTATAATAACGATAGTAATAATAACGCTAATAATAATATAAATAATGACAATAATGATGATAATGATATTAATAAAAATAAAAGTAACAATAATAAAAGTGATATTAAAAATGATAACAAAAGTAATAATAAAGATAATAATAATGATAACATTATTCTTATTATCGACAATAATGATAGTAAAAATAACAATAATAATAATAATAATTATAATGTTAATAATAATGATGATAATAATAACAATGAAAACAGCAATGGTAATAAAGATGAAACTAATGATAAAAAATGACAAGAAGAAGAACAGCAGTAGTGATGATGATGATAATAACAATGATAATGATAATACAAATGATAATGATGATAATGAAAATAGTGTCAATGATAATGATAATGATAATAATGTTAATAATGATAATAATAATAATAATGATAATGATAGTAATAAAGGCAATCATAAGCATGATAATAACAATAATTATAATGATAATAACAACAAGAACAACAACAGCAATGATAATGATATTAATAATAACAATAGCAATAATTATGATAATAGTAATAATGATATCAATAACAGTAATAATATTAATAATGATAATGATAATGAAATTAATGCTGATGATAATAATGATGATAATGATAATGATATTAATTATGCTAATGATAATATTGATAATAATGGTGATGAAAGTGAAAATAATAATATTAGTATTATCAATAATAATGATAATGATAATAATAACAATAATAATGATAGTAATAATAATAATGATGATAATAATAATAATGATAATAGTAATAACGATAACAATAACAATAATGATGATAATAAGTATAAAATGGTACAGATACCACCACTAGTAATCATTATGATAATAAGAATAATGATAATATCAATGATTGTTATGAAAATGATGGTAATGATAATAACAAGTATAATAATAACAATAATATTAATAACATTGATAATGGCAATGATGATAATGAGATGATAATTTATGATAATATTGATAATGATAATAATAATTATTATTATTATAAGAATTATAATCATAATAATACTGATAATGATAATAAGAAAATAATGATGATTATGATAATAATAATAATAATGGTAATGACAATAATGATAATGATAATTATGATAATGATGATAAATACTAATAAGGATGGATAATGATAATAGTAATGATGATGATAAGGATATAATAATGATGATGATAATAATGATAATAATAATAATTATTATTATATAATTATAATACTGATGATAACAATAACGATAATAATAATAGATATTACTATTGTAATCATGATACTGATAATGATAATAATAGTAATGATAATAATAATGATAACAACAATAATGCAATAATGATAATAATAATAATAAATAAATAATGATAATGATAAAATAAAAAATAATAGTAATAATGATAATGATAATAATAATGATATTATATGATGATGATGATGATGATAATAATAATAATAATGATAATAATAATGACAATAATGATACTAAAAATTTATAATTATAACTGTTGATAATGATAATGATAATAGTAAAAATAATCATGATAATAATGATAATAATAATAACAATGATGATGATAATCATAATAGTGATAATAATAAGGATAATAATAATGATAATAATAATAATAATAATAATGATAATAATAATAATGATGATGATGGTGATAAAAAAGTAATAGTAAAGAATAATAATGATAATAATAGTAATAATAACAATGATAATAATAGCAATAATAACAACAATAACAATGATAATGATAATAATCATAAAAATGATAATGATAATAATCATAATAATGATAATGATAATAATAAAAATAATCAAGATACTATTATTATCATTAATGATAATAATAATAATGAATAAAGCTAATAAAATGATATTGATAATGATAATAAATAACGATAACAATAATAGTAGAATAACGATAATGATTATGACAATAATGGCAATGATAATGGTGATGATATTAGCATTGCTGATAATACCAACCACAACATTAGTTATGATAATAATGATGATGCTAGTAATACTAATAACTAAATTGACTTGATAATGGCTGGTCTTAATACCTGTAGACCACAACTAGAGAACTAGTGTGAAGCAGTATTGGTAGTTTCTTTTTTTTTTAACCGTAAGCCTGTATATAGTGGGATATACGGAAACACATGGATCTACATGGATAACTCCACAATTCACGTCATGTAACTAATGATCTGATATTGTTAGTAATATCGAAAGGTTAGTAAAGGATTTTGCATTGTATGATCTTTTATTCTCTTTCATATTTTTCCCTAATCTTCTTGGGTTTTCTCACCCCATTGATCTCGCCCTCTGCTTATCTTTTCCTTTGTTCTAAGTGCTCAGGGCGAAAGAAACGTTGAGATCTATTACAACTTCTCTGAGCATTTACATTTTAAAAATGTAAATCAATTTTCTTTTCCATCCATCTAACTCTCTATTCATTTGGTCGACTTCTTTTTTAATGGATCAGTGACTTAATTAAATTCTTGTTCGTCTTCCCTTCACGCTCAGTTCCTTCTACATCGTCTTGGTTCTTTGTGATGCTTAGTGACCATTGAATCCTCTTTCCTCTTTTGTTAGTGTGCTTCTTTCAATGCATATCAGCTCTTTAAGCGCCCTATCACCTTTTTAATCTCACTTCACTTCACACTCTACTTCGACTCGCCGCTCTCCTACACGTGACGTCTTGTCCTCCTCCTCCTCTTCCTTCTCCTCCATATTCTTCTTCTTCCCATTGTATCGTTCGTCCCCTCTCTGTACGCTCCTCCACCCCTCTCTCTCCTCTTCTTACGTCCCTCCACCCCTCCCTCCCTTCTTTTGACTCCCCTCTCCTCCCTCCCTCTCTCCCTCCCTTCTTTTGACCCCCCTTTCCTCCCTCCCTCCCCCCTTCCCTCTCTTATTCCCTCCTTCCCGTGAGATGAAGATAAGTCACGGTAAGAGACAATGATGCAGCTTCTCGACTTCCCTTTATGTCGCTTCTTTTATGTTGTATTTTTATTTTCTTCGTTTTATATTGTTCTTTATTTCAGCTATATTGGATGTTAGAAAAAAGGCATAAAAGTCATTTTCATAATTTCGAAAAGGAAGGAAGGAAACGCGAGGAAGAAGAGAAAGAAGAAAGGAAGCATGAGAAAGTCATAAAAGTCATATACTGATTTCGAAAAGGAAGGAAGGAAACACGTGAAGAAGAAAAGAAAGAATAAAGAAAGGATAAGACGCGTGAATTTGTGCTCGGAGGGATACGCGAGAACATTGATACTCGGGGTTTTTGCTGCCGCTGCCTTTCTCAGAAGTGATGTTTTCTATATCCAGAAGGCCCGTCCTTTGATATACCATTTTATGCATTTTTATTTCTCCAGAGAATTCAGGAATCCCGAGAAGATATTGCAAGTTCTGTGATTCTTCCTCACGCTCTCTCTGCTTGTACTTTCCCCGGAATTGTCGATACTAAACTTTTTTTATATATATATGTCTCGTCCAATCCGTGTGCATCTCTCAGCCTCACGTTGTTCTCCCTCGTAGAATGGAAACTTATCTCCAATAACTTTTCACATTCCAGGCTGCAATTACTATGGGTTCTG
>NW_020872966.1:631506-636506 GCF_003789085.1 Penaeus vannamei | reverse complement strand
GGGTTCTCTTCACGGTGGAGAGCGCTGTGGAACAAGGGCGTTTGGTATTCTATGGCCTTAATAAGGATTTTGCTACAGGATCCTCGTTCATGATCAGTGCCTCCGCTTCTTAAATTCTCCCTTGCCTGTTGAGGATATATGTTTACTTTTTCACGTTCAGTTTCTTTTAAAAAGCTTTGACATTTATCAGTGGCGTTGGAACCTTATGTCTGTACTATCTTATAGCGTATCCATATTACGGTAAAGACAAAGTTTCAGTAACGACGCAAAAAACAACAACTTTTCTGATGAGATATGGAAGTGGGCTACATAGGGGACGAACAAACGATAATTATCTGGCATTTTTGGGAAACGTTCTCTTAATAAATGGCGGAAATAGTTGAAGGAAAGGGATTATGCGGACTAGTCCAATTTTAATAGAATCAGTCCAAAAGAAGAGAGAGAAAAAAGGGAATGAGAGAGCCGTGGGGGAGAAATTTTGCTGCGGCTAACACGGAATTAAACTGGCGCCTGCTGAAGGAAATGAACGACGCTGCGTCGCCTGCATAAACATCGGTTTCACCTTGCATTAATATGCTCATAAAACTCCACTTCCGGACTCTGCAGCGGGTGAGAAGTTGCTCGATATGGAGTTGAGCGGAAGCAGCTGAAAGAGCTCTCTGATGCACGCTCGAGCGGATGTCAGGCCGCAGCTGTTTGGAACAAGACTAAAAATGGATGAAGAAACAAATGGATGAATGATTGAATCAACAAATGAATAAGTCAGTAAATGAACTAGTGATTATACTGGTAAATAATAAACAACACTTTTATAAGAAAACGCAAACACTCACACACACACACACACACACACACACACACACACACACACACACACACACACACACACACACACACACACACACACACACACACACACATAATATATATATATATATATATATATATATATATATATATATATATATATATATACATATATATATATACATATATACATAATATACATATATACATATATATATATATATATATATATATATATATATATATATATATATATATATATATATATATATATATATATATATATATATATATATATATATATATATATATATAAGAAGCACAAAAAGAGGGAAAGCGCGGGAAGAGCGACATTCCCGAAGGCGCGGATAATCGCCACCGTCCGCCCTTCTAATGGAACCTAACGAAGCGTGCAGGTCTTTTGTGTCTTTGCCTTCCGTGTTGTGGTATTGAGCCTTGTACACACATGAATTTATCTGTTTTTTTTTCTATCTCTCTATCGTCTATCTATATACTGTATATATATTTACATATATATCTATTTACTGTGTTTGGGTGTATCTGTGTTTATGTGTATGCATGTGTATCTATGTTTATCCGTGTGCGTGTGCTTATGTATGTACGTGAATCCGTGTTTATGTGTGTATGTGGACAGACCAGACAACTGTAGATAAGAGATGGCAGTAATCTCACTATGTGGGATATACGAACTGTTATTATCCACAAAAGCTATTACAAAAAGTAAGAAAAAGTTGCGACAGAAAGCTTAATATTCTCCTCCATCCAACCCAGCGTATTTTCTCTCCTCCTTTGATGTATTCAGTCAGCTTATATAAAAATCTCTCTCGCAGAAAAAGCTAGATATCTATATATCGAAAAGAAGCCAAGTTAATGAACGGAGAAAGATGCCCAATATGTTGTCGAGATTAATTTTCTTCGAACGCTTTGCAATTAGACAGCTTGATGGAAAGTGATTCTGCGTTGCCTCGGACGCGAAATCACTCACGCTCCATTTTGTGCTGAGGTGTCGTCGTGTTCATTAGATTAATTGCCAGAATTAAAAGATGGAGAAGATGAAGGGGAATAGGAAGAAAAAAAGGGAATTATTTTGTTGGTGAGACGAAGTACAATTATAAGGGTTAATAATTAGCGTTTCTTTATGATGGTGTTTCGTTCCATTTTTATGTACTACCTGTTGTGTTTCTATTCATTCTCTTCGCTGTTTACAATCCTTTATCGCTCTCAGTTGATTTTTGCTTTTCCCTCATGATATACATATGTTTTCTTCCCTCATTTCCATTCCAAATTTATCACGTTTGCTTTTATTCACCACTTTCCGTCTGTCCTCACTTTACCTTGGTTATTCTCGCCTTTTATTCATGTGCGTACATCACGTAATTCTTTCCTTGTTTATTCATTCTTTCCCATTACGATACTTGAAAGCAGTGTCCCCAATATCGATTCTTTCCTCGCTCTCTCACTTCCTCCCTTCTATCCTTTCTCCTCATACTTCTCCCTTCACTCCTTATTCCTCTCATCTCATCCATATGGCGCCTCATTCTTCTCCCCATTCTTCTTGCTTCTCTCTCCATCCCTCTCTCATTTTCTTTATTCCCCTTCTCCTTATCCTCCTCTTTTCATTCAGATCTCTCTCTTCTCTCTCCGTATTCTTCTCACCCCTCTCTCCTCGTTATCCCTCTCTTCTCCTCTCTCTTTATCCTTCTCCCTCCTCCTTCTCTTCCCTTCTCTTCCTTCGCTTGTTTATCATCCCTATGCACTGATTCCACCTCGTTCCGCCTTCCCGTGTCGGCTCCCTTTAGCTTTTGTGTGTTTCCATACCTCGTGATTGATTTATTGGTACTCTTTGGTTAGGGGGAGGAGGGAGGGGCGTGGAGAGGAGGGAGGAGGGAGGGGCGTGGGGAGGAGGGAGGAGGGAGGGGCGTGGGAAGGAGGGAGGGAGGGGAGGGGCGGAGGGAGGGGCGTGGAGAGGAGGGAGGAGGGAGGGGCGTGGAGGAGGAGGGGCGTGGAGGAGGGAGGAGGGAGGGGCGTGGAGGAGGGAGGGGCGTGGGGAGGATGGGGGGCGTGGAGAGGAGGGAGAGGTAGAAGATGAAAGAGACTGTGAAACAGAGGCTGAGGTATAGGAAATGATAAGAGAGGTAGGAGAAAAACGGATAGATGAATAGAGATATTGAAATGGATAGATAGAAGGAAAGAGAAGAGAAGAGAATAAACGAGAGAAGAGAGGGGGTATAGATACATAATTAGATAGAGGGAGAAGAGGGAGGGAGGGAGGGAGAGAGAGAGAGAGAGAGAGAGAGAGAGAGAGAGAGAGAGAGAGAGAGAGAGAGAGAGAGAGAGAGAGAGAGAGAGAGAGAGAGAGAGAGAGAGAGAGAGAGAGAGAGAGAGAGAGAGAGATTGCATCCGCATTAGATTGTCATCTAACAATCTTGCCTCGGGCTTCCTGTATACAATTGCTAAGATTCAGGACTGAATTCTGCTCAGCTAACCGTGTAAGAACCTCTGCAATAAACGCCAAAGTTTGTATCATATCCTATCTCTGTTATAAGATATGTCATCAGATACGAATCCTATAAGCAGTTTTTTCACGCACGAGTTCAGAGATAATGACCCGCACGAGATCAGAGATAATGATAATAGGAAAGACGAAGAAAAAGAAGAAGAGCGGAAGGTCTCTCTCTTCTCTTACTTCTGAGTTCATTCGGAAACCTTAATCAGAGACAAAGAAGCCCCGACTCACGCTTCGGTTGTTCATCTGCAAATTACGAAGATGGAAGCGAGGATGAGTCGTCTCCGGCGGAATCAATACGGCGTCGTGAGAAGTTCAATGCCTCGCAGGTCTGAGGAGGACGGGGCCTTCTTCCTTTCACGTTCGTTCGATCCGTAAGTCTTAGCCTTGTGGGGATCCTTTTTGTGTCTTTGTTACGGTCAGTGAATGTCCGAAGAATTAAGGAAGCAGAGAGAATCAATGGGAAGAACATGTATTTATGATAAACCTGTTTGTAAACTTTCGCAAAATCTCAAATATGAATTACGGTATTCAAAAGCGGGATAAGGATCCTTGTCAATCTCTTCCTCGGATCAGGAACTTCGATCAAAATCTCATCTTTTTAAGTTTCTCCTAAAATTCCGTGTTCGAAAAGATTCACTCTGTTTCCACAATGAGACATGAGATCGTCACCTTCATATGAAGCATTACATCTCTTCTGTCCATATCTTCATTATTCCATTTTCTCTTTCCGATGTGCATAAACAAATGCAGCACATAACATGCTCCTCCTTTCCATTACATGTACAGATATTCATTTTTGTGTTGATTAATACTTTTGTGCTGTTGTGTCTCAATTACCCCCCCCCCCCCATCCCGCCCAACACAATAGACATGGTGCAAGTGACAGGTGGACCGCCTCACCTGGACCCGTGTTGGCGGTGCCTTTGTTGTGTAGAAGTAGTTGTGGTAGACAGGCTCTCGTAAATTATTGTTAGTATCATCTGTGCATTATCGTTGGTGAAGCTGGGGCTAACACTGGTCGCTCTGTCAGTGTTATCGGGCTGTTTGATGAACGTACGACCATGAGAAGCTTAGGACCTCGTTATAAGTCAGTAAGTGTACGTAAGGTAAAATCTCCCCATCCTGGTTGAGCTTTTACTAATGCAACTTGCAAAAAAGGCTGGAGGCTACTTACCACCAACTCCTAACGGCACACTTTTATGTAATTCCTGTGTGATTTACCAGCTAAAAAAGAAAAGCCGTTTAGAATCCGGAATCGCACTCTGCATCAAATGAACAACGCGCAGAAAGCTTAATTAACGTAGAAAGTGAGATGCCATTCTGATTTTTTGTCTCCTGTTCAGATTTTAGGTATGTCAGTTGCCATTACGAGAATTCCGAAACTGACGAGTAAACGACCTGTGCCCAACAAGCCGTCGGAAGCCTAGTACTAGCACTGCCATTGCGTGTATTTTTAGTCTGGTAAAAAGAAGAAAAATCACTAATAAGGGGAGGAAGAAAACATAGGGATGTATCGCGTCAGATTCCCCTGTTGATGAAATATTTTGGATCTAAGAGGAAAACAAAATTGCGAAGTAACGAAACGATAGAATAACTTAGAAGGATAGTAAGTATAATTAATTAGGATAAGTTTCATGGTCCGTTTGTCATTTTAGTATTTATT
>NW_020872966.1:609006-611506 GCF_003789085.1 Penaeus vannamei | reverse complement strand
CACGTGGCGAAGATGCCCAGAATACACTCGCGCAAACACACACACACACACACACACACACACACACAACCACACACACAACACAAAAAACAACACACACACACACACACACACACACACACACACACAACACAATGCGCGCACCACACATACTGCACAACACAGCATACAATGGCACACACATCAATACAATGTACGCCGGCACATACATGCACACACTAACATCCATACATGCACCAACGTGCGCGCAACACATTTACATGCATGCGCACAACCAGGTCACACACGAACAAAGAAAATAAAACTGGTACTAAAATATACAAACAATAAATAAAAGTAACCAAAAAAACAAAACACCAACACACAAACCAAGCACTACCCGCGAGACACAAAACACCGACACCATAACAGCACCCACAACCACACGCCCCTACCACCACCACGACAAAACACACACACACTACACACACACACAAAACAACACAACACACAACAACCCACACACCACAACACACCACCACACACACATAACCAACACACAGCGCGCACACACAGCAAACACACCACACACACACACTCACAACAATCATAACTAATTAATAAGTATCAATATAATACAGCATATATAAAATATACAATATATAAATATAATATAATATAGTATATAATAAATATAAAAAAATATATAAATGACAATAGATAATAATACCAAGAAAAACAATAAAAATGATAAGGCATAATAATGCCTCACAATATAAAATAGTATGATACTGATATAAAGTAATACATAAAATATACGGTACCTATAAATAAACATATATATATAATAGAATATTAAATAAATATTAATATTATAAATAATATAATAAAATTAAAAAATATAATATAAACTAGACAATATGTATATGAAGCGATAATAAGTTACATCATATAGAAATGAATATTGATATATTGTATAAAACTATAATATAATAAAATATAACTTAGTAGTATAAAAATATAATAATAATAAATAATAAGATATAATATAATAATAAATAGATATATGTATAATAAAATGAATATATAATATACATATAAATAAATATAATAATAGGATTATAATATATATATTAGAAAGTAAAATCAAATGAATAAAACATAATATAATACTATATATGATAATTAATGTAATTATATAAATGAATAAATAACATAAATATAATATATATAAGTATATATATATATAAAGTAATAATCTATATATATAATATATATGTGTGGTGTGTGTGTGTGTGTGTGTTTGTTGTGTGTTGTGTGTTGTGTGTGGTGTGTGTGTGGTGTGAGAGAATATGTATAAATGAATCGGCATATATTGTAATATAATGTAGCAGACACATACACACATACACCCACACCAAACCACACACCACACACAACCACACACAGCACAACACACACACACGCACCACACACACACACACAAACACACTACACCACACACCACACAACACACACATATATATACCTACCTAGATATACTATATATATATATATATATATGTATATAATATATATGTAGTATAATATAATCTTCAATAGTAATATTGTAATATATATATAATATAAAATATTATATATTAATATGTAGAATATTAAATAATAAATAAATGACTAAATTTATATTAAAAAATAATAAAAATATAAAATAAATAATATGTAGATGATGTAAGTAAGAATGTTGTGTGTGTGTGTGTGATGTGTGTGTAGGTACATGATAAGCAGAGAGGTGCGTGAGAGTATAGAAAGAGGTAACTAGATAGACTATAAAAATAATATATAAACTATAAATCAATATAATATAAAATACATAATATATATAATAATAAATATATAAAAATTAAATATAATGGCAGTATGATAGATAGATAGATCTAGTATGTGTGTAACTCGTTTATGTTTCAGATAGAAAAAGACAGGTAGAGATGTAGATTAGTAGAGATGGTAAAGACATAAATAACATGTAGAATATATACCATTATTAAGGACATAGAGAATAAGAAAGAGCATCGGTGAATACGGATTAAGAAACGCAAGATGCAGAAAAAGCAATCGTAAGCAGATGACCAATTTTTCATCTTCAGGTTTCATACGAAATAATCATCAACCTCACCTTATCTTTCAGAAGATTCGAGCTGGAGTAGACTATACTCATAACTGCAAGCTCAAGACCACGTGCCAATAAAACACACCTTCATGTTTAAACACTGTCATTGAGCGAAGAGGCTTTACAAGGCCCGAAACCATGCAAGACATGGCTATATGCGGGATAGCGAAGACAGAGCGAGGCTTCCTCCCACATAAGAACCACCGAAGAACACAGGCTCACACTAACCAGCCAGCTTGCGTTTACGAAGGAGCTCACACAAGAAGTCAGAGAATAGCGTACCAAACAATAATTATTATGTATGCGATCGAAGTGATGTATTTGTCTGAAGCAGCGATCCACTCATATATCGTA
>NW_020872966.1:586506-604006 GCF_003789085.1 Penaeus vannamei | reverse complement strand
CTGAGAAAAAATCAAAATCATATGAAGCATACATTAAAACACACAATAAAGAACTAACGGCAAATTCACAGGATTTTTTTCTGCAAGGGAAAACAAACGGGTGTGACGGAGAGGCAACGGAAGCAAATTCAGGCACGCTTCCCTTGGTCTTTCCGTCACGGCAAAACGTCAAACACACATTTTTTTACATTCTTCCTTTGACTTGCTTGTGTACACTTTTCTAAGATAAAAAGTATGATGCATCATCAGCCTTCACGAGAGTCTGTTCTGGCTGGTCGACAGTGAGAATACGAAGTTGAGTTCCTCCTCTTTCCCACGTGTCCCGAGGGAAGACACGCTTCAGAGGTCGAAGTTTCGGTTTCCATTTTTTCCGCAATGGAATTTTCTTGTGTCAAGTGTTCACGACTCCATCTTGAAAGCGTCTAAATAAGCTCCATATTCGTTGACATGGATTAAATAGACAAATGCAGGGCGAGTGCACCAACACAGCCCGCAGAAATACAACACTTTGAGAGCAAGACGAACCGACCTGAACCTGCACAGCTTCGTGCGCGAGGCTTACCGTCACTGGCCAGCGCGTTCTAAATACATAAGGTCCAGACAAAATATGGATTAAATAAAATCTTATTAAATTCAAGGCCACTATGATACTTATTAAAAAGGCAAATAATCAGCTAGTAACTACACTCCAACGTCCTTTCTTCTCTTGTATGTACACAGTATACATGTATGTATATTTACGTTACAATAAAACTTTAGTTAAGCATTATATACTACGAGTCTATTTTCTTTTATATATATTTCTATATTCTGGAGTGAGCGTTCATTAGTGCGTCGGTCTTGGCATGCAGCAGCGCCTCCCGTGAGATTCTTCTCTGCGAAGACCCGAAGTCGCCGCTCTTGCCGATAAAGTCGTCGTCGCAGACAGCAGAGTCAACCGACGACTGCCAGTCTAGAGAAGGTGTCTTTCCACTTTTGATAACAGTGCGCCCTGTAACAGCACGACCGTTAGTGAGGCCACACTGGTTGTTAACTTGGTTGGGGTTATTTTCTTCAACACCAAACGAACATTCACTAATACCGGAATCGCTTCTCTCGCTGATGATGCTTGGCGAGGAGCGGGTGACGGGGGCGCAGCCCTTGGTCTTAACGAGGGCGGCGGGCGAGGACACGGGGGAGGGGCTGGAGGGGGTGGTGGGCGTGTGGGTGTGGTTCTCCGGGAGGGGGGAGAGTCTCGTGGGTGAAGAAGGTTGAGAACTGCGACGGCTGGTCAAGTTGGCCATTCGTCCCAGAGCGCGGATAGCATTTCCAGTTTTCTGGATTTTTAGGAAACAAACGGACAAACCATGCAGTTAAGGGCACACACTACCAACGGATTAGGGCGTGACTTATGGGTGGTATGCTATTTATATTTACTGGTCACAAACTTAGAAACTATGAATCAAAACCAACGTAGTATTTATAAAAAAAAACTCGGGGACTACAAATCAAACCCAAACTAATTAATTTACAAACAAAAACTCAAGTTACAAATAATTCAATTAGTGAACACATTAGTACCAAACACTAATGGAGATTACAAAAGGTTTCTCTCTATAAAAAATCTTGTACATGCATTAGACTAATCTTAATAAAAAAATGATACGAGTATATTTTCAAGTAAAATAAATCCTCATGAATAGCTATGTCAATACCATAAGAATATAATGAATACAAGACTCAAAATCAACCCTATCACATACCTGCCACTTTCGCCTAATGATGAACTTCTTCAGTTTGTCTGTGGAGAGGACGACCTTGTTCATGGTACCTTCAGTCTGGTTCAGCCAACGGTGCTCCAGACATTGTGCGGGCGTGAGTCGCTTTCTGAAACGTTTAAATGGAATCAGACGAGACCCGTGTACTAAACTTCGATTAAAAAGAAGGAGCTTTACATATCATATATTTCATACTTGTATTTAAAAGAAATAATTTTAATGCTGCCAAATGAACCACACATGCAGTTTGCATCTGGAACCATTTCCCAAAACTTTTTTTTTAATTGCACCCTTTTCAATGCCACTCACTCTTTTCGTTTGACAAGCAAGGACTGGATAAAATCTTTGGCGTCGTCAGTGATGGCGTCGAAGGCGTCGTCGTCAAAGTCGAACTCGGCGCGGGTGATGTTGCTGAAAGTCTCGGCGTCGTTGTCGCCCATGAAAGGCGACAGCCCAGACAGCCTGCGTGAGAAGTGAATAAATGTGACATACAAAATAATATTCATCTCGAACGCCACAGCAGTTGGCAGAGTAACATTAATCATACCTATCATCAATATTATTTGCGTGTCCATTCATTATTCCTTTCAGTGTAAATTCCTCATATCAATTGTGTTCAGCTTGCATATTCCTGTTTATGTAACACAAGTGAATACTCAGAGTCGACTTACAGAACATAGCAGATAACCCCGACGGACCACATATCCGAAGCGAAGCCGATTGGCTCGTAGTTTATGACCTCGGGAGCGATGAATTCGGGTGTTCCGAACAGCACTCGGCAGGGGTCATCGGGGTTAAATCTCCGCGCTAAGCCGAAATCGATCAGCTTGATCTGATGGGACGTACGACGCACGCACAGGATATTCTCGGGCTGAAAAGAAGGGTGTTGTTAGTCGACTTTTCTCCCACTGTTTACAGAGCCGCATACAGAACAACATATGAAGAGGTACAATGAAATGCATTAGTTGTGAAGGACCATATTTTACCTTGAGGTCAAGATGTACAATGTTGGTGCTGTGCATGTATTGGACTCCCTCGCAGATTTGCCTGACGAAGAGGATGCAGTCACGCTCTGTCAGGTTGAAGTCGTCAGCCACCACACGCTCGAACAACTCGCCGCCAGATATACTGCAAAAGATCCTCATTAGCCAATGTACAAAACGCATCAACACATTCCTCGTTATCCTTTGGCATGCATAATTATTTAAAGTCGTTTCATATTCATTAAACTCAATTTGATGGAGGCGGATTTATACTTGACAAGTTGGTGATAACTCTTTAGTAGCTGGCAGGATGGTGGTGATAACCAACGATATTTTTCGGTCACGATGCATTTAGTTCACCATCACCAGCCTCTAAAGCATAAAACTGCCTCAGTATACAAGTTAAATTACTGATGAGAAGAATTACTGATAGCTTGTTTTTTTTTCTCCTGTCACTTACTATTCCATCACCATGATGATCTCTCGCGGCCGCTCGTAGGCTGCTCCGAGCTGGAGGAGCTTTGGGTGTCTGAGGGCGTTCATGATGGAGATCTCCTCGCGGACCTGCGGGAAAGGAGGGCGTGAAGTACAGCTTACGTCACAACACCTTATGGCTTTTCAGTTCTTTGGGAATTAATGCTGTGTTGCCATTCACAATACATATATACACATAATACAATGCAAGTATGATATGCTCTCTCTATCTACCTTTTCCTTGTCCTTAGCCTTGATACACTTGATGATCTTGGCAGCCCTCCTGGTGCCTGAGGTCTTCTCCGTGACCCTGTAGACGATGCCAAAGCGGCCCTTTCCGACCTCCTCGTGCAGGGTGTACTGCTCGTCGAACATGTTCCCTGGCTCGATCTCGACGTTGAGGGGAGCGAAGGCCTTTTCATAGTCTGGAAATAGCAAGGGTATGTTACAGTGCTGACAAAGATTGTAGGTCTTCGTAGGAATACCATAAATAGGTATTTTATACCGTATTAAGTATCGTAAAATCTAAGCCACAGACTCTGCCTTACCTTCAGGCTCGGGTTCCTCCTCTGCCTGTTTGGTCTGATTGGTGGTAGTGACGGGCTGCGAGGGCTTCGAAGGCTCGGAGAGGCCGTGCATATTTTGTGCACACACGCGGAATTCGTACTGGCATCCGGTCTCTAGTCCCGTCACAATGTATGACGTAGAATGGCATCTAGAAAAATTAACACGCAATTTGTAAATAAAAAATCACTGATTATAAGATAAGCTTCAAATGCAATAAAGAAATAAATATTACGAAAATTCAAAAACAAAACTTCAACAATCAACCACGCCATTGTTACTGATCCTCGACTCACCCCGTGATGAGCGTCTTCCACTCGTCCTGGCCCACTTTGCGCGCCTCCACGTTGTACCCCGTGACCACGGAGCCACCGTCGTAGGTGGGGCCGTACCAAGACAGAGTCACGGAAGTCGCCGTCACCTCCGAGTGGTTGGGTCGATCCGCAGGCGGCTCGGGGGCACCTGGAACGCAAAGGGCACTTAGGGGGCGCTCACACAGGCTCCGGGAATAGCTAGGAATTCCGGGATGTTTAATCAGATCAGTCTTTGTGGCAACTAGTTTACGCATCCTCCTGGTTATTCAGTCCAAAACCACAGATTTCTCCCAAATGTTAACAATTTAAAAGAAAAAAGAAGAGAGAACAGAAGAGAGGAGAGAAGAGAAAAGAGAAAAAGGAGAGTGGAGAGAGGAAAGAGATGTGAAGAAGTGAGAAGAGAAGAGGAAAGAGGAAAGAGGAAAAGAGGAAAGAAGGAAAGAGAAAAAGAAGAGAGAGAGAAAAAAGAAGAGAAAAGAAAAAAAGAAGAGAAAAGAGAAAAGGGAAAATATAATAGAGGACACAGTAGAAAGGAAAGATGAAAAAAGAAAGAAAAGAGAAGAGTATAGAAAAGAGAGAGAGGGGTGAGGAAAGGGGAAAGACGACACAGGAGAGAGGAAAGAGAGAGAGAAGAGAGAGAGGTGAGGAAAGGGGAAAGACGACACAGGAGAGAGGAAAGAAGAGAGAAGAGAGAGCGGTGAGCAAAGGGGAAAGACGGCACAGGAGAGAAAAAAACTGCAGTGTAGCGGTAAGGTCGCCCATATACATACTTCCTACAGCAAGGGAAGCAAAGGCGGCGTGGGCGGCCAGTGCATTCCTGACGACGACGGTGTACTTGTCGCAGTCCTCTTGGACGATGTCCTTGATGGTGAGCGTCGTGGTGCCGTTCTCCGTCTTCACCGTGTACCGTCCGCCGTCGCAGATCTCTTGCTCCTGGAGAAAAGAAAAATTCTTTCATCGTATTTAGGAAAAGGAATGGAAAAAAACATACATACATACATACATGCATACATATTTATTACTAGTGATAAGTACTATTTCAATTTCATGTTAAAAACGTTCTTCTATATATGGGTTAAGGAAAAAGTATACTTGAAATGTATACTGAACATATAGCTAACCTTCTTGAGCCAAGACACTACGGGCTGAGGCTTGCCGGTGAATGTTGCAGTGAAGGTTGCAGACTGCCCTTTGAGGACCGTCATATCCAGGGGACCAAGCAGGATCTCGGCTTCAGTGTCTTCCTCCTCCTCCTCCTCCGCCTCCTCTTCTTCTGATTCTTCCTCTTTCTTCTCGTCGGACTGCTGTTCGTCCTCCTTTTCTTCATCACAGCTGGCCATGGTGCGGAGGGGCTTCTTCGCTGGTTCACCCTGAGGAAAAAAATGCATTATATGCACCCTTCATGTAAATAACACAATAACCATTATACAGCAATGTTGTGCCGTAGCGCAAGAAACGGTCCAGCCGACAGCACCACGTGTAAATTTTGAACTACAGGTATCAACAGCCTCCACCTGGTCGTCCTCCAATTCACTGAGGTTGGAGAGGGGCTGCTGGCAGAATCCCGGATGCTGACGCTGCCGTAGGCCGAGTCCACGCTTCCCGTGCCAGTGTTGGTGACCTGCATGGGTAAATACTGTTATCTTTCCAATATTACCTGTAGCATTTAAGTAATTTAAAGGGTAATAATGACATTTTAGCAAAATCCAAGGGGGCCAAACAAATACAGAATTTACAGAATAAACAATCTACCAACGAGCGATAACTAAAAAGCATTAATTCGTACTACTTTCGTTGTATCTTAAGAAGACTACGCATACAAAACATATGTATACATATATTTACATCTGTATTATCATACTAGTTGAGCTACATGACGTGAAAAATAGCAAACCAATGTGCATGACCAAAGTGCAAGAACATTAAGAGCCATCACTGACCTCCTTGAGCGAGGGTCTGATCCTGGGCGCGGGGGAGTTGGAGGTTCGCGGCGGCGACAACCTGGCGGTGGTGTTGGCCGAGGAGTTCGTGCCGAGGGGCGATCGTACCCGCTCTTCGCGCCTCGGTGTGTAGGGATCAACCTGGCGAAGGAAACGGTACAGGCCCTATCATACTGGCACTATTTTCGTTTCCCTAGGAACTTTCCGTATACAAACTGACTGACCCTATCACACTACCAAGGGCGCAAGATAGTGCCCATTTAAACAAACATGGCGCCGTCTGAGTGAGGTCCCGGGAATCAGACGGGCATTCTTATACATGTTATTTTAAAGAAATATAATTATGTAAAATGTATTCTGGAATATTTACTGCGGTTTAAATCAACTTATTCTATTTAATTCATCAATAAAAAAACATTTCATTTGTATACATCCTCCGTAGCAAGATCTAGACGGTAACGGTCGCGTCCGTCTCGGCCTGGGAGGCGTTCTGTTTGCTTGCGAAACTCGCGTAAAGCCTTAAATTCGGACGAAATACAAAAACTGAAGTAAAAGTGCTAGTGTGATAGGGTCTTTAATTTAAAGACTTGCTATGGGAAGCCAACCCCGTGCGTTACTCGATTTAAATTATGTACATTCACTCTCATAAAACCACGTCTTTGTCTCAGGTGTGATCCAAGAAAGACGGGAGTGGACGGACAAGCACCTTGAGTGTGGTAGAGGCGGTGTCGGAGCCGAGGCAGTTGGAGGCGACGACGGAGATAACGCCCGAGTCGGTGGACAGCGCGTGGAGGATGCTTAGGGTGTGTTGCACCTCACCGTCCGCACCCACATCGTCGTCCATGTTGATCTGATTGAGAAACTCGCGTTTTAATTTTACTAATAAAGGAAACCTACAAAAGCATCACATTTTTTCAAGAACACAAGCACGCAGGCAAGCGTGGACTGCAACATACCTTGATTCGAGGTGTGGAGATCAACTTGCGGCTGTCGCAGTACCAGGTGAGGGTCGGCCGGGGTGTCCCGTGAACGGTGACGCTGAACCTGGCAGCCGAGCCCTCCTCCACGTCCAAAGGCTTTAGATTACCGACTATCCGTGGCACCGATGCCTCTGATTCTCGTGGATCTGGGGGAGGGTAGGCAGCAGATTTATAAACAGAATTCAAGATATTGGCAACATTATTTTCGAAGAAACATGAACCCTCAAGTAAACCTTGTATTCACCCTGCTTATTTTATCAGCTAGATATACCCATCAGATGATAAACCTTTATCATGACAAGTATGATAAGCTTATCAAATCCACTGCGTGATAAAAATAAACAACTTCAAGATCCCTAATAATAATTTGGACGCACAATGCATGGCAGTAATGCACACAATCAAAGCTTAACGTACCATGAACAGCTAATCTGCAGTGAGTGTGGGTGTCCCCGTGTGCGTTGTAAGCCTCGCAGATGTAGATTCCGGCATCCTCTGGGAAGATGTCGCGGATGACGAGAGCGTATTCGCCCTCCTCCTCTTCCAGGTACGTGAAGTCCTCGGAATTCTTTATTTCCTGGTCGTTGCGAACCCACAAAACCCGAATGGGCTGGGATCCTACGGGAAAAAGACCAAGATTCACTGCCAGGCCGAGCGAAACCTTCAACTTCCGTACCTACGGACTCGTAATACTAATCGTTCGATAGTTACCTATGAGATTATTTCAATAACTGTTCTTATTATCTATGCAATACCACCATTTCTATTCCCCAACATAAGAGAAGAACAAACCTGCGAGTTTGACGGAGAGTCTCACTTCATCACCGTCAAGCGCCGTGAAGTCCTTCAGACCGCGGAGGAAATAGGGCGGCTGGTTGGGGGTCTCCTTGCGGTGCTCCACCACCACCTGCGGGACACAAATCACCATGAAAGTACTTTCGTTTCAATGAGGGAAGGTGGGGGAGACACGATGGAGAGAGAGCAAGGTAATGTGGAGAAAGTATGAGGGTGGGAGGAAGGAGGGAACAGAAGGAATGGGAGAGGGAAAGAGAGGGAAAGAGAGAGGAAGAGAGAGAGAGAGGAGAGAGAAGAGAGAGAAGAGAGAGAAGAGAGAGAAGAGTGAGAAGAGAGAGAAGAGAGGAGCAGAGAGGAGACGAGAAGAGAAGAGAGAAGATAAGAGAAGACAGGAGAGGGGAGAGGGGGGGAGAGAAGGGATAGGATAGAGGAGAGAGGAGAGAAGAGGGAGGGGTGAGGAGAGATATGAGGAAGAGAGGAGAAGAGAGAAAGGGAGATGAAAATGAAGAGAACTGCTAAAAAATTAGGTGAAGCGAGAGTTCTGTGAAAGCCAACCTTGTCCCAGCCTGGTTACGCCTGAAGTGACGACGCACCCACTAAGCTGGGCAAACAAGTGGCGGCCAAGGCGTATCGTAAACTACTGGACAAGTGATTAGCAAATCACGAGCTTAAATTTGTGATACATATATATATATGTTTTCAGTCCTTTTTGTATAATAATTGTAATAGCACAATCCATTACTACAAAGAGTACTTAAGAGTTCAATGAGGAATTGGTTACGTCAAACTTGTGAATAACATTGATGATTTCTTAATTGTAACTCGTTATGGTTGTTTGGACGATCGTGTTAAAGTGCATGGAATATCGGTCATGTAAACGAATTTTAATTTCTCATCATTTCCTTACTTCGGCTTATGCCAATGATTCATCTTACTGGCATGTGCCTCTTGAGATCCGAAACCCCCAAATGTTATTGTTATCTATCACTCCCGATTATTATCTTTTAATCTATTCCGATTGTAATATGATTAAATCGACATCAGAGAATTAATATACTATATCTCTTACTTCACACGAGCACTCGGCCCTGCCGGCGTCGTTGACGAGGACGCACGTGTAGGTGCCAGCGTCGGCGGCGGTGGCAGACGGCAGGTCCAGAGTGGCGGTCTTGCCGTCGTAGCTCTGAGGGAAGTCGTCGCACAGGGGCAGCAGCTCGTTATTTCTGTCAAGAGGAGACAAGTAATGTAGCAATTCTCGTGTTTGGTTAGAACTGACTCCTAATAATGCTTTGCCTTAAGGAAATTTGTATCATTATGAATAGACTGTTTCCTTCAACTTACCTGTACCACTTCGCTCTAGGCGTTGGCGAGCCCCTGTAGTCAGCGGAGAGGGACAGCCTGCTGCCTTGGCTCACCCTGGTGGACGGCATCGAGCGAATGAAGCGCGGGACCGTCAGCGGAGACGTGTGCCATGACCTCACGTAGCCACTGTACTTGTTACCCGATGCCTCTGCACGAGAAGGACGCAGGATTACTCCGGTGTAATTAGGCGCTTGGCAAAATGCTTGCACTTAGTGTTGCGAAGCACTGAATCACCATAACAGGTGTGCCAGATTCCAGGCAAGATGATGGCAGAAAGCCTTCGGGAATAATGCTAAATTCCAACTTACTGATTACGTCGAGCCTGGCAGTGGCTTGCTCGCGACCGAGGTCGTTATCGATGGTGATTCTGTAGAGTCCTGCGTCCTGCATCGTCACCTTGGAGATCTCTAGAGTGCGGACGTCGTCTCGCTCCTCCATCTTGTAGCGGCCGCCCTCGAGTAGCTTGAGGGAGTCCTTGTCCCATGTCGACCGCGGGGTCGGGTGGCCTGTCGAGAGACCCAGTGAGAAGAGGAAGGAAGCGCGGCTCCATTCAGAAGGGAAAAAACGTGTCTCAAGAGTTAAATTCCCATCCGTAAGTCACACACTGAATACGATAGGTTCATAAAGGAAAGGCGAGCCAAACAAGCCTGACCACGTACCCTTGATGGCACACTGGAATGTGACGGTTTCGCCCTCCTCCACGATTCGGTCATGGGGAATGTAGTAGAACTTGGGACGGTGCGAACGGCGGCTCTTGGAGCGCGCGGTCGGCTCCGGCGTGTAGCGGTTGGCTGCGGGAGGAGACGGTCAGGCGCGGAATGGAGAATGCATTTATACGCACTCGCATATGCAGCAACATAATATATATATATAATATATATAATATATATAATATATATATATTAATAATACATGCATACATACATACATACATATACACACCAGATACACCAACACACACACACACACACACACACACACACACACACACACACACACACACACACACACACACACATACACATACACATACACAACACACACACACACAACACACACACAACACACACACATACACACACAATATATATATATATAATATATATATATATATATATATATATATATATATATATGTATATATATATATATATGTATATATATATATATATATTATATATATGTGTATATATATATGTATATATATTATATATATATATATATATATATATATATATATATATATTATATATATATATATTAACACACACACACACACAACACACACACACACTCTCTCTCTGTTCTCTCTCCACACACACACACACACACACACACACACACACACACACACACACACACCACACACCACACACACAACACACACACACACACACACACACACACACACATATATATATATAATATATATATATATATATATATATATAATATATATTTATAAACATATATACCGTAGTGAAAGAATGAAATAATGTGAACGAGCGATCAGATAATTCGAAAAGGAAGAAAATTCACTCTGCATACCTCTAATTAGCATTAAAGCCCTTCACCTGACCGAATAAATTACACTTACCTCAATCATAACTATGTAAGTGATCAAAATAGGAGGGGAAGTTAATGTAACATCATGCAGCATGCTTCACCGAAAAGAAATATTGCATTTTAGGGGTGACCAAAGAAAACGGTAACTGAAGATCATACCAAAGAAAACGGATAATAATGCATATGGGGTAACTAAAGAATAATATGAAAAAAATTACCACATTAGTTGGGTATACAATTTCGTAAATAATTGGACGTGTATAGGACGAGTGTTGTAAACAAAAAAAATATAAAACGGGATTTCAATCTTCCCTATTCCATGCTCGTTATAGGGGGTATATAAAGGTTAAATCACGGTTTTGTATGTGATGGTACAACATCAAAATGGATCATGTTTAGGGGTTTAAGGCATAAATGAGGGTGACACGCTGTGGGCATCCGAGCGCGCGAGGGCGTGCTAACCTAGCAGCAGAGGGGAGGATCCGCGAGAGAGAGGGCGCCAGTGAGACACGGTGACGGAGGGTTCGCGCCAGCCCACGCCCGCCCAGGAGTGGGCGCTTCCCTCACCTGCAACACGCCCGGGCCGAGGCTCATTAATCACGAGCCCGTCGCTACTAGACACCATGCACGTAGCCTTACCAGGACACATGAAGCTACCACAACACTGAGTTTCGTTAAGACGACTATGACTACGAACAAGTAGGGTCTATGTACAGAGATTTATCTGCTCTAGACTACGATCTCCCTATTTAATGAAAATTTCATAACTTTACAAGGCTCATTTCATACTAATACTAAAGTTGTTTATCAGTTTATGGTAAAATTTATTCTAGAGAGAGATATTAATACTTATTCTACAATCCATTCTGAGAGGCCTGACTTAGTCTAATAATCAAACCAATGATAGGCCTATATAATTTACGTAGATGCATGAAAATGAGGCAAGTTAAAAGAGCCGACAGTAATATTCGTCTAAGGGACTGGCTCTTCCGTTATCAATCATAAAAAGTACAGATAAGATGAAGCTATAGAAAACGACTCTAGTTTCAAAGGAGGACTTAGAAAACCACTCACGTCGGAAGGTGACAGAGGGCGAGCGGGAGAACCTGGAGGGCGTGTTGGTTCTCGAGGGCGTGGTCCTGCGAGAGAGGTCCGGCCGGTGCTCCATCTGCACTGTCACGTCATTCTCCTTGTCGTCAGCCACTGTGAACAGGAAGGTTCTCTTAAATCTCAACGATATAAAACCGCGCTCCATGTTTAAAATCATCTTCGTCATAAAAAAACAACCCCAGGCTTCAACAACCAACAACAACAACCGTCCGAAACTCACTCTCCACGACGATTGTTGCAGAGGTGACGGCCTTGCCCATGTCGTTGAAGATGATGCAGGAGTACTCGCCCTCGTCCTCGGGGTAGACTTGGCGAATCTTGAGACGCACGCACGAGCCGTCCCACTCGCTCTCCAAGTCGCCGTCGAGCTTCAGTACCTTCGGAAGAGAGAGGAAAGGGTATTAAGAGACGCAATGCGAACGCTTAATAAAACGCATACATTCACAACGCTATAAATATCATATAAAATACACAATAGGAAAATACATTTCTGACTGTCTCCCTAATTACCTATCTATGTATCAGTGCATGAACCGACGAACATAAAATATTACGACCAAAACAAGCGACGGCACCTGAGGGCGCCACTGGAAAGTTTGGATGGCGATTGCCTAAGAATTACACTCTTCCCGTTTAACATATGTAATCACGGCTGCCATTAGTGCTAAGGTGAGGGCGATAGAGAAAGGTCGCCATTAACGTAGGTCGCGTAGATGGCAGATACGGCTTTGTCATGGATGTCTGCTTGCCGTTGCTATTTTTAGCAGTGTTATGCTTAGCTGTTTTTTATTTTTCGTCACTCTCATTATCGCCTTTATCAACCACTTTTTCCTCACCGTTATTCTTCTTAATATCATCGGCATATCTTTTATTTTATGACATTCTTTTACGATGGAGAAATCGATGAAAAAATGTAGATCGCGACGCATTAATATATATCATTTACACAAATCAATCTAACAAACGCCATGAAGAGATCCATTCCCAAGTTCGATATTCTGTGTTCTTAATAATGTAAATTATGTCCCGTGTTGTGTCCTAAATCATATTCAACTTGATGACTACATTTTGAAACAATACTTGAATAAGAACAATGTGTTCATTAAAAGATACATGGTCACTCTACATTCAGCAATATCTTGTCTGTCAACAAAAAGAGGTGTCTGCTCACTTCAAACACACCATACATGCAAAAGGAAAAAGAAAATCTACTGAAACTTGTGAACTGCGTAATACTTTTGCCACTGAAGTTATTACTAATGGTGGTAGTAAGAGTAGCACTTCCGAGGACGGGCTTTCAGGTACGCTTCTGCTACAGTTCTTGTTCTACTGCTACTGGTGATGCAATTACCATATATGAATATTTAGTAAAATATGTAAATATCTGGGGAAAGGTCTTACATAACAATTCGGCTTTTAATCTCTACATATCATTACACAACTTGCACTCTGCGCAAGACAGATAGAAAGGGAGAAAGATAGATTAATAGATAGATAGATAGATAGAGAGAGAGAGAGAGAGAGAGAGAGAGAGAGAGAGAGAGAGAGAGAGAGAGAGAGAGAGAGGAGAGAGAGAGAGAGAGAGAGAGAGAGAGAGAGAGAGAGAGAGAGAGAGAGGAGAGGGGGAGAGAGAGAGAGAGGGAAGAGGAGAGAGGGAGAGAGAGAGAGAGAGAGAGAGAGAGAGAGAGAGAGAGAGAGAGAGAGAGAGAGAGAGAGAGAGAGAGAGAGAGAGAGAGAGAGAGAGAGAGAGAGAGAGAGAGAGAGAGGGGGGGAGGAGAAGAGAGGAGAGAGAGGGGGGGGAGAGGGAGAGAGAGAATAGAGGAGAGAGAGAGAGAGATAGAAATAGATAGATAGATAGAGAGAGAGTTTGTGTATTTGTGTGGGGAGGAGAGGAGAGAGGAGAAGAGAGAGAGAGAGGAGAGGGGGAGAGAAGAGGGAAGGAGAAGGAGAGAGAGAAGGAGAGAGAGAGAGAGGAGAGAGAGAGAGAGAGAGAGAGAGAGAGAGAGAGAGAGAGAGAGAGAGAGAGAGAGAGAGAGAGAGAGAGAGAGAGAGAGAGAGAGGAAAAGGTGTATCGTGAGTCTCGTAGGAATACGAAAAAGGAAAAAGCTGCCATATTCGGATATGTTCCTTATACGTTGGGTATATCCTCCAAACACCCTTTGTCCTAAAATACCGTGATGCATAAAAAAAATGTAAAAAAATAGAAAAAAGAAAAAGAAAGAAACAAAATCGGCGATCATATATTGTACAAAAACCTTCCTTAAGTGAGGTTGTCATCGTTGCTATTTAATAATTTAATAATAATAATATCCATAGTAATAATAGTAGCAATTATAACGACAGTGATCATAATAATAACCATAATGATGATACTACTTTTACTAATAATGATAATGATAATAATAACATAATTACATAATAATGATAATGATAATAATAACATGAGTACATAATAACGATAATGATCATAATAATAATAACATGAGTACATAATAATAATAATGATAATTATAATAGCGACATGAGTACAAAAGCCATGTTGACTTACAACGTGCCAGCAGCCCCATCACCATAAGAGGGACAAAAGCCTACAGTTTTCATGGGTCACGGCGGGAGAAAGTTCCTCAAAGCCTTATTAAAAGTTCGATCAGACTGTTCTGGCCTCGAAGCGCAAATCGCGGTGTGGAACCTCGGATACAATGGCGCTCTTACCCCCACGCGCAGCCGGCCCTCTCCCGTTCATTAGTCTCCCTGGAAGGCTAATTCATTCTGGATCCCTGTGCTACGCCGGCGCGACTCGGCCTCTTGCCACGCTACGCCACGTGACAGACGAGGAGAATTTTTGTGGATTTTAGTTTCGTTGCAGGTTAACGATAGGTACTAAAATAATCAGGGAAATGAAAATATTGATCGATAAGATAATAGCATATACAGTACGTACGAAACTGACAGAGTAAGAGATTGTTAAATATATACAGAGAGAGAAGGACGAGAAGGAGGAGGCAAACATGTTAACCCACGCATGAGTTATGCAAACTGATACTTTCCATACATCTTCCTTAAGTCAGTGCCATTCATCACCGAGAGGGGGAAAGGGCGCGCAGTACCTTTGACGACTCTATTAGTAAACACGCGAATACATTACGGCGAATTCCCTGGCCTATCTCCAGGTAGGTAATCCCGCCCGACAAGCCAATGAAGACAGCGATCGCACGGGCGCCCCAAGCATGGGCAGACCCCCTTTCCTTCCACTCGGCTCGGGATGGGGGAGGTAATGGCAAAGTTCCCGACGTAATTTATTGCGCCATTGATTTACCTGACGAAGGCGATGGGCAGGGAGATAAACAGCGAGAACAAACCTCCTCCGCCGAAAGGTTTTGGGGTGAGGAGGTGCTGAAGTTATCCCCAGGTGGTGGTTCCGGCACAGCGGTTCTTCAAAAGCGCTCGAAGCACTTGAAGCACACGGTTAGACGAACCAACCTTACGCGATTAAAAGTAAGCGTAAAATTCCAGTTGGAAGCGCGGTCACGTATTTAATTTGAACTCAAGAATAATCGAGGTTGTTATCTCCACTGCGGCCACAGGTGGTTTCGCCCAGACACGCCACGAAACCTCGGCAAGGAGCTTCGCCAGGCGTGTCGGGGGAGTCGGGAGAGGCGGAGGGGAGGGCAATCGTTCTGGTCTGCGTGCGGATTCGGGTGTGACTTCGTGGGGGTTTTGACGGCTGGGATAGATACATATCAAAATTCCGACAGCCTTATTAGGCGAGGGATAATACTAATTTAATTTCTGCACTTAATGGAAAGACAGATTTAAGAGAGGCAGATGTATGTGGGAATATTTATGAATTATCTGTGTGTATTGTAATCCACGAATAGTGAATCACTGGTCACTGCGAGAGAGAGAGAGAGAGAGAGAGAGAGAGAGAGAGAGAGAGAGAGAGAGAGAGAGAGAGAGAGAGAGAGAGAGAGAGAGAGAGAGAGAGAGAGAGAGAGAGAGGGAGAGAGAGGGAGAGAGGGAGAGAGGAGAGAGGGAGAGGGAGAGGGAGAGGGAGAGGGGAGAGGGAGAGTGATGAGGGGGAGAGAGAGAGAGAGAGGATGAGAGAGAGAGAAGAGAGACCCGATGAATATTAGTATAGTGAGAGAGTAAGAGAAGAAGAACGCAGAGAGCCATATCTGATATTAATATATTACAGATATATCGCATTATTTGTAACAACACACTATTGAGGATATCATTATTATACTAGATTTATATATATATATATTGATTATATATATATTAATATATTTTATATGTATATGTGGTGTGTGTATATTTATGTAGTAGTATGTGTGTGGGTGTAGTATATTTATATATATGTGTGTGTGGTGTTTGTATATAAACATTATGTATGGTGTGGTATATTTTTATATGTTTGTGTGTGTGTGTGTGAGATATTATATGTACATCAATATACTATAATATTAAATATACTATATATATATAATATACATATATAGTGAATGTGGTGTGATGTGTGTATATATGATATTAAATATAATATAGTAAGTATAAGTAAGATATATGATATATAGATATAGATATAGAACAATGTGTGGTGTGGTAATATATAATTAGTATAATATGTTAATATTTAATATATTATTATATATGATAAGAATATGTGTGTTATATATATTATATATAGTAATAGTATATATAAGTGGAGTAAATATATATTATATACACACACACATGATATATATATAATGAGATAAAGTATATGAATATGTGTGTGTATATAGTATAAATTGAGTAGTTAAGAGAGTGTGTAGTGGTATAAGTAATGAGTAATAGATATGATAAAGATGTAAGTGTAGTACACTAATAGTGTAATAGAGAATTAATAGATAAGTGATAATATGTGATGTATGTATATATAATGGATATATATAGCATATAATATGATATATACATATAGTATTATACTATATAATATAAACATAGAAGATAGTCATAACCACAGTTATATATACCTAAGTAAAGTAATACATATATATATACATATAATGTATATAATATATATGTATAAGAGAGAGAGAGAAGAAGAGTAAAGAGATGAGACGAGAGAGCTAGATATTAAGAATAGGCAAAGTAACAGAAGAAGTGCAGTAGAAGATACAATATAAGAAGAGAGAGGTACTAAATGGACAAGCATAAGCAGAGAGAACACAATAATGAACATTGACATTCGAACACACCAGATGCATACACACTGGTTAATTGGTGACATATATACATAAAAATATAACACATAAACACAGCATGCATACTTGCATGTCGTATACAAATAATCTATAGCTGGGTGTGTATATTTTCAACCTCTAAAAAAGTTGTCTATTACTGGATACACTCATAATTTATGCATTATACAGGAAAGACTAGTACCACTTATTTGTAGACTATTACAGTAGGTCAATACTAGCCTCCCATATCGACGTAGTTCTATACATTAGAATAATAGTTGGCCTACCGTACCACACTAATTAGGTAATTATGTTGGTGCCGAAGATATCGATATTGTCAGAGATTCAGAGTGAAGATCGAACATTTGGCCGAGTTTGTTTACGATGCTAACTCTGAAGTATAATAATAAATATATACTATAATTTA
>NW_020872966.1:569006-581506 GCF_003789085.1 Penaeus vannamei | reverse complement strand
CAATTAAAGATGATAAACCGAGATGTGCGAGGCGGAATCTACCGTGATTGATGAAATAGAAAAGAAAAAGAAAACACTTAAATTTCCCTTAGTAAACTACTTTATTGATTGACGCAAATATATTACAATCATTTACAAAAAGTGTCGATCATCGAATGAAATATGGGGTCTTGGCTGTTAAAAGCTACAATAACAACAATGATTACAACTTTGTTCTTGCACTGACTGAAATTATAACAAAACAGTAACAGACACTTTAATTCAACATAGCCCTTTCTTCCTTCCACCCATCCACGCGTTTATTCCTGGGTATACACACAACCTGGACTCTCCTAGCTAGCGCCGCGGTGCAATCCCTACCAACAATTCACCCTTTGTAACCTCCTTGAGGTCCAATTTTCCGTCAAAAAGTAAGCTGAAGTGCTATCGATTCGCCTCACGCCCTGGACGCCGTTCATGCGAGCCCCGCGCCCGGCCCAGGGCGTGAGAGCCGCCTTTCATCCCGCCACCTTGGAGTAACGGGGAGGCTTGACGTAAGCTGCTGATGACGCTGACGGTGGCGCGTCTCCATTACGTGATTGGGATCGTATCAGCCCCCTCGCCCTCCCCCTCCCGCGCCGCATTCCCGGGATCCCTAAGGATGCGAGCAAGGGTGCCGCCCCCTCGGGAGAGTAATGTCCGAGCAGCCTGGGAGCGAGGGAAAGACCTCCTCTGTTAGCCGCGGACAAAGGGCGTCTGTGGTCTTGCTCACCGGCTTCCTCCTCCCCTATCCTCCCCTCCACCCCCTCTCTCCCTCGCTAGTACTTATTAAGACCAGACCTTTCAGAAGGACCAGCGGCGGAGATTCCGATGAGAACACGGAAAATACGTGGTTGGGAAGTACGTGTGAACCGATGAAATTGAGCAAACAGACGAAGTATCATTACGAAACCAAAATGATTCTTATGTCATATGATGAATCATGTCATTATGTCATATGATGAATTACAGATTAATAACCTGCCTTAAAATACGAAAACAAAATCGTAGCACTGACCCCTAAGGAGACAAAATTTGTGATTACTCCTTGCGGTTCAGAAATGGTCGCGTCGTCGTATATGCCTGAAGGAGCGTCCTTCCTAGCCCTCCAAAGATTAACAATGGGTGAACGAAGACCCTCAAATAAATTCTAGTTTTTGATAGTATCGACGACCACAGACAACCCACTAGTATGGCTTATCTGCTGATCTCGCGCCTCCGAACACGGCATCACGGGCGAAGAAGGCGAAGGCGGCGTCTTTCCCGGTCTCTCGTCAGTCGAAAGTTTTAGACCGGATCGGCAGGAGTAAGCAGCGGAGGGATGCGTCAATGGGATCTCTGTTATGATTCTTATTCTTTAATTAGCTCTCGCAAACTAACCTTTGTAATGGGTACGAAGAGGTCAGGAGGAGGTGCATGCGTGCGTGTGTGTGTCTATATAAGTACTTATATATACACCTTGTGCGTGTGTGCGCGCGCTTGTGTATTACGACAAAAGCACAAGAAAACTGGTCATATTATAAAGCATAAAGGTGGATCTTCTTATATAAGATAAAAGAAAATACAACTATTATCAGATCGGTGAGGTTAATCATGTCAATATCATGAAATACAATACACACTTAAGACAGACTGTATTTCAAAATGAAAACCACAAATCTCACTTACCCGCGTTTCACTGGTATTCCTTCCAATTCGCCCTTTAGGCCTGGGGGGGAAGAAACGGCGGCATTAGGCATATTTAGGAATGGTTCATTTTCATAAAATGTGACACAGTAAAAAAATTAAAAACAATGATTATATCATCATCAGCAAAACATAACAAATATAATGATATTTAAGCTACAGGAAGTAGGAATAAGAATGACTAATTCCACCATATCGTTTCGTTGAATAGAGAAGAGTTTTCTATGTATCTGGCATAGCAGAATCACTCCTTATTCATATTCCTCTCTCTAGAGCTTCATTTTGTCTTCGTCTACCTCAACTCACAACCATCCACGCTAACTGCACTACAAATATTCTGACCTCCTACAGGTCACCCTGGCCACTCATTCCTATGCTATACCGTACCCCTGCGCACCCTTGACTTTGGCTCCTCTTCCTCGTGCGCAATCCAACGTCGAACAACAATAAAGCAATACCCTTAAGGAAGAGGCGATTCGACTTCCCTTCGCGAGGAATTGACTGATGTCGCGCCTCCATCCCCCGGCGCGGCGTGTGTCTCTCGGCTTGTATTCGCGGCCTTATGTGTGTTTTATGCGAATTTCATGGCCCCGTCTACACGCCGCGAGCACACTCAGACAGCATTCATCCTCACGATTCCTGTTTTGATTGTCGGGGCTGTCTCCCGCGCGCGGACGGGGGAGGCGAGTGCGACTGCGCTTTCGTAAGGAGGCTCCGTGCTTGGGGCGTCATTGCTGATTCCCTCCCCCTCACATACACCCTCCGTTCGGCGAATATAAATGGGATTTTTTCTCTCTTATGGCGTACCAAGCTATGCGAAAAACGACGTTCATTTCGATGCGGGGCGGACGGCGATCTCCTACAGGACATGAATGGGGACGGTCATATTCGTTTCCTTTTCCTTATCCATCGCGCCGGTCACTTAAATAAATAGCAGAGCCGCAACCCACACCAGCGAGAGATCCGCTTATCGCCAAAGCCCACACAGCCGGCGCACACCTGACCTGCTACATCACGTGACCTTTGACCCGGCGCCGCACCTGTCCCACCTGCCCGTGGAACCGCGGTCGCCCATCTGCCCTCCCGCCCACCCATTCGATGCAGCGCCCGTGTCATAACTCACATCGGCTGGGCGTAACAGAAGGCGTGTGTGGGCAGGACACGGGCGGCGGGCGTGGACTGGCATTTAAGAAATACACGGTCAGCGGGGCTCGCCCATGCCCTCCCGGGGTGGCGACAGGCTATGAGAGCGCTGATTATGATACGCGCTCCAGCGGCCATAAATCACCCGCCTCTGAATAATCGGACGCCAGTGTGGGTTTGCGCGCCCGTGAACTGTGCTTTCTGCGAGGGATCATGGGCGGCGACTTGGCGTAGGTAGATGGATAGCGTGTGTGTGTACGTGTGCTTGTATGCATGCATGTATGTATGTAGAGAGAGAGAGAGAGAGAGAGAGAGAGAGAGAGAGAGAGAGAGAGAGAGAGAGAGAGAGAGAGAGAGAGAGAGAGAGAGAGAGAGAGAGAGAGGAGGGAGAGAGAGAGAGAGGAGAGGGAGGGAGAGAGAGGGAGGGAGGGAATGAATGGGGCACATTAGAGTAAACAACTCTCGTATTTCCCCCACAGGATCGCTTCGGGTCCTCACTCCCCCTCACGAAAACCCTATCCACTCCGTCCACGCACCTGCCGGACCTTCGTGGAGTGGCAACAGCTGATCTCTCACTTCCTCATAATCTTAAGCAAACACCAGCTCATACTATATGCTCTGAGTCACTTTGCGAGTACCTCTCAATATAGGAAATGGAACGTCATTGGCAAATATTGTAAGAATAAGAAGAAAAAAAATGAAAAAAAAATACAAACAGTGACGTGGGAGATAATCACGCTACGGTACCAGATACATAATATGAGAAACCTCCACACGTTTATTAAAACACACGAATCACTTTAAGTATAATCTGATTTCAATCCGACGAGATAGCATTATTATTAACATCCAAGCACGTTTAAATGATCTGAGGATGTAGATATGAAGTGAAAGGATATTGCACATCCCCTTGCATAGAGATGGAAAGTCACGACCTGATACTGATCTGTATTATGTCGTATGATACAGATCAGTATCATGTATTTTTATATTAAGGAGAGAACAAATCAACTGTTCATGCAGATAACAGGTCATGTTCCTTCCTGTGCATCTGCCTTTGTGTGTCGGACAAGGAATGGAGTGTCCCATTTACATTTACTTATATTCAAAAGAAGAAGAAATGACATTACTATTGCAGACTTTCTCATAATCCGACAGGCATTGGTGTGCGTAATAGCAAATTCCGTTGTCTAATGAGAGAGAGAGAGAGAGAGAGAGAGAGAGAGAGAGAGAGAGAGAGAGAGAGAGAGAGAGAGAGAGAGAGAGAGAGAGAGAGAGAGAGAGTGAGTGAGTGAGTGAGTGAGTGAGTGAGAGAGAGAGAGAGAGAGAGAGAGAGAGAGAGAGAGAGAGAGAGAGAGAGAGAGAGAGAGAGAGAGAGAGAGAGAGAGAGAGAGAGAGAGAGAGAGAGGCCAAAGCAAGGATCTCTGGAAACACGGCAAGGATTTTTTTAGGGCGGCCATGGGTTTAGGGAAAGCCACGGCGCATCACGGATTCTGCTTGTCCAAATAATTTAGGGAATCTGAATCAAACTGAACCGTTTTTATGTGATTCTTTCCTAACTAAATTCTAATGTTGGGGGTTTGCGTAATGCAGTAGTAACTATCGTTTAGCAATACCAGTTCCCTAAATCATGTTAATGTATCAATGGATGAGATAGGAGTTTGGGTAAGGGCTGGGGAGGGGAGGGGAGGGTCAGGCTAAGATTGGGGCAGGGGCGGAGTCGGGGTTTGGGTAAAGATGGAGGTAGGGATGAGAGCAAGGATATAACCAGATATGGGAAGGAAGTGTGGACTGAAGTTGGGGTAGAGAAGAGGTAGGGGTTACAAATGGGGTATGCTGTGAGGTAAGAGTTAGGGCAAGATTAGGTATTGGGGGAAGGCCATGGGCAAAGTAACAGCAGTGAGTAAGGCTGCAGCAGCAGGGGGTGGGGAGGGCCCGCTTGGCCACGGCGGCGACAGGAGTGGGCGAGCAGCGCCTTTAGGGACGGCGCAGCGACCTGGTCTCCGCTTGTGTCGTGCCTCGCTCCTACAAATCACACACACAAGCGCTCATTATCAACCTGGTGATATATACTGAGTCTGTTCCCGACACACCTCCTGATTAGCTACTCTGCCTTTCTCGTCGTCACTGGACTGGCGGATTTCCCTGTGGACTTTCTCTCTTCTGACTCAAGCTGGGAATTCTTAGCATGTAGATTTGTTAAGTAAATGTTCTCTGAGATGTAGTGTACGTTCAACCACGATCTAAAAATGAAAACCTCAAAGCTGCTTTCATCCTGATAAACTGAACTTAACAATTCTTAATCTGAATTTATATGAACATTATCAATAAGTAAATTTCAAAACCGGATGGCTTTCCGCCTCCTAAATATTATAAGCCGGAGAAAGTGGATTCACTCTTCCACGTTCTGTATTTTAAGAGATCACAATGCAGACTATTTTACATAATCCTGAATCATTTTCTAGTATATTTTCATTTATGATTTCTTTTATCAATACTCTAACTGCATGATCTCAGAAAGTAGATATTCGCTCGTGTGCTATCACAAGTCCAATGCAAAAAAAAAATGAAGATAAAAAACTTAAAGACACGCAATACTCCTGAGCTTCGCCACCAGGCTCCCCAGACCGCGACCCGCGACGCCGCAACTCACCTTTGCCGTAGACCTGCAGGGAGATAACCGCCCGACACTCTCCATGCTCGTTCCTCGCCAGGATGCTGTAGGCGCCGGTGTCCTCCAGGCGGCAGTTGGGGATCTCCAGCCGATACAAGGGACCCGTTCCCACTTCCTGGAATCTGGAGCCGTCGCCGATCGCGTCAGACTGCGGAGGAAAGCGGAAGGATACGTCAGCGGCTGATTGCGACAGCATAATGTTATACGCACATGATGGATAAGGCGATCACGTGTGGAGTTCAGGAGGTAAGGGAAGACTGAAAATACTACAAATTACCGATATATATATATATATATATATATATATATATATATATATAAATATATATATATAATATATATATATAAATATATATATATAAATATATATATATATAAAATAATCAATATATATATATATATATATATATATATATATAATATATATATATATATATATATATATATATATAAATATATATAAAAACACACACACACGCACATATATATATATATATATATATATATATATATATATATATATATATATATATATATATATATATATATATATATACAAGAGAGAGAGAGAGAGAGAGAGAGAGAGAGAGAGAGAGAGAGAGAGAGAGAGAGAGAGAGAGAGAGAGAGAGACTGAGACCGACAAGTCGAAGACGGATAGCAAATATGCATACATATGTACACATGTGTGAATATGATACATCAACATACAAAAAGGTAAATATATAAATGCACTAATCAACGTATTATTTTTTTAAAAGTGGTTCGAGAAGGGCATTGGTGCAAAAAGAACTCTTGGGTGGGTTTCTCCTCCATGGCTGCAGCGTCGCCAATCGCTTATTTATGGTGATTGCTGGCATTTTCATTCAGAGTTGCCAGGCGGGGTTTAACATGGAGGGCATCCTTTTTCCCTTCCCTCGGTAACTCTGCGCTTTTTAAACAATGGAATCTACGGCTATATGTACATTTTCCAAAATCTTTCATGTGTCTGCTCTCGAATTTTCCTCTGTCTCTGTCTGTCTGTCTTTGTCTCTGCCTTCGTCTTTCTGTCTCTCTCTCTCTCTATCTTGCTCTTCCCCTCTCTCTCTATCTTACTCTTCCCCTCTCTCTCTATCTCACTCTTCCCCTCTCTCTCTATCTCACTCTTCCGCTCCCTCTCCCTCTCACTCTCGCTCCCTCCCTCCCTCCTTCCCTCCACTTCTTCTACCATTCGCCCTTCCCTCTCTCTCTCACCCAGCAAACAAGGATCGGGTATCATCGCCAGCAACAACCTATTGTCATTATGTAAACTAAATTAGCGAGCGACTGCTTTCCTTCCTCCTCGCTGCGGTAATGGCGGGACGTGTTCATTACGGCAAATCTAAAATGATGCAGGTAATTGCTGCATCAGATGCGGCGTTACTAAATATAGGTTTCCCCCTCTGCGCCTAATGATCCAAATTCGCCCGCCAAAAAATATAATGCCTCTTGTTGCGATCCGGTGTAAACATCCATAAATATCCCTCACATAGGGGTTGAATTGGCTTGTCGGGCTAGACGTTTTCTGTGAGTCTGCCAAGTCTCGTGGCGTCTTCTTTACTTTCCCGGAGGATATCGTGCTTTTATGCGAGTTTTACTTTTAATCAACACGATCTTGTATGTAAGACAAAGGAAAACGTTATCATATAACAATGCTGAAATGGCACACTGCAGGAATGTAGCCTACGTATTACACACACGTAATCAACTACACGCCTACACTTTCACGAATACATACACACACAAACACATATATACACATACATTTACATATATACATACATACATACATACATACACACACATACACACACACACACACACACACACACACACATATATATATATATATATATATATATATATATATATATATATATACATATTTTATAATATATATATATATATATATATATATATATATATATATATATATATATATATATATATATATATATACATACATACACACACACACAAACACACACATGAACATAGAAGTATACATAGATAAAGCAAATATCAATATATATCCATACATACTGTAAGTACAACCACAGCTTGCCCTGACCCAGCCCCTGCATCCCCTGAACCCCGGGAAGGCGGCATCCTTCCGCCATGGCCGGCGGTCCCTCCGGCGCCAGGTCCACCACGGTCAGCGCTCAGACGCGAATAGGACCCTCTCTTACCCGATCCGGATACGCCTGACCAATGAGGCGAGGAGCCGCCTTCGCCGAAACAAAATCACTAGCGAGAAGGCCCGCGGCGACCTCGCGATTACCTGCGCGTAAGCCTTCGTCGTCACACCGGCAGAGCGATTCTCGGAACACAGAGCCGCTGCAAAAGCCTTTCGTCGGACGTCAGTCGGCGATGACGCGGGATATGGCCCCGGACATCGCCTCGTGCCGGACCAAGGCAACGGCATGCTGGCAACACAGCACGAGGCGAAGGGAGGCTTCATCATGCAGAGCGTCCCCAGGTGGCAGGGCGGCGGCCGTCACCACACTGCGCGCCTTCTTTCGCGAGTTCCCGGAGATGCTCGCACTGGATCAGGTTTCATCAAAGACGTGTCTGTCTCTCGCCGTCTCGATTGCTATGCTTTGCCACTATTTGTTATGGAAGAAAACAGAGGCTTTGTACCGCTGCTATCCTGCGGGTGTTGTTTTTCACGTTAACGCGCGGGTTAAGCCTCATGAACCTTAAGGATATCGCACGTAAACACACTGACATTCATCTGATACATTTTTCAATTCCTCGATGGGAGAATGATGTCGAAACTATTACCCGAAGCTTCATTCACTTAAAAGCAATAATCGAATCTGCGCAACATGCATTATATGTTATATCCTGGTAATTCTTTATCAATACTTCACGGTATCCAATTACCAATCGTACTTGACTGATCGCAAATGCAGTCAACCATCGTTCTTTATCAAATATTCCTCCCAGTCATGCGTTCCATGCTCTTGTCATGCCACCGCCTAACAAACTCTGCCGCAGTAATGTTATCCTCCCCCTCCCCTCGCCTCCACCCCCGCCCGCCGCCATGAGCCAAGCTTCCTCCATGCTGCACAGAAATGGAAACCACCTTGTAAACAAATCCCTCGGTGCTGTCAACCCAATCATAACTCGATCTGATTTACACCTCGTAAAGCTTTATTGGTTGAGTGTGGATGGTTTATGACCCCTGCGGATGGGGAGATGCCTCTTTACGCGGATTTTAAGGCTACTCAGTGTTGTTTTGGTGGGCAAGATCGGCGCTCCAGCAGGGAAGAACAACAGCACGTGAGACTGCTGTCGTAATTTACCGCCTCCCGATGCAGCGAGAGAGCCCCTGCATCACTCGCTTGTTGGTCGCTACGGCATCTCTCGGTAGGGGGTGGACCGCCAGGTACTCCCTTTCATTTAACTTTTAAATATTGATTATCGCGAATATCTACGATCGATCCGCAACAGAGTAAGTGTAAGCTGTTCTAAAAAAAAATACCCCAGTCTATCCGATTTGTTTCGAATTCTTATGAAGCTTACATCGTTACATTCATTCTACATCACGATTCCCCTTCACTACCACAAAACAGCAAAAAGGCTCAGCATTCATAAAATCCATGACTCCCTCTTCACCTAGGGTGCCATTACACTCAAGATCTCTTCGCGAAACCACTGCAATTATGCTCGTCTCCCCTCCACAACCAACGTGGTCATTTCTCACCACACTTTCCCCCAGCTCGGACGGGGTTTGGGGGCCGGGTGGCGGGGTGAGGGGAGGGTTGTGGGGGTGGGGCAGGGGCTGTTGGAGGGAGGGGGTGAGGAGAAGGGGGTGAAGAGGTCAGGTAACCTCTCGTGCGTCACGTTGAGAAAGACCAATAACGTTCAGCACCTCGTGACGCGATGCTCATTAATCCTAAGCTTGGATTATTGAACTTCACCTCGTACTGGTCTTCGAAATTGTATAACCCTGAAGAAAAAAGTAGAAAAGAAAAAGAAAAAGAAAAAACACAAGAATGGACATCAAAATCTCGGCCATAGACGTCCATTTTTGGAAGACAAGGGACGACCATATCTCACCTCACCCTCGACACAAAGAACACAGTTCATATCACTGGCAGCGACACTATATACAGATACACGAAGAATAGAGACGGCCGCGCAGGCAGGTTCTCCGGCCAGTTCACAATAAGAAAGACTCATAAAACTGGCTCTCAAGACAAGACGTTAGGAAGCACGATTGTCTGGCACAAAAGAGTGACAAATGACTCCCGTTTTATCACCTTTATTTTTTTCTACTTTTATTCCTTCGTTTTTTCGACCGATTCCGTCACCTTTTGACCCGTGAGATCCTCTGGCCTTCCCTTAGCTTACCATATATATCTAAATCAAATGTGAAATCCTCTTACCTTTCCTTTCAGAGCGCAATTTATATCACTCTCGCGTTTCCCAAATAAAAAGGAACATATGCTGCAGACCTCTGTTGTCACATCTGACTTTTATTTCTTTCATATTCCATTTCGCCATCTTTATCTTTCCCTTCGTCTTTTGGCAGTGTTTTGTTTTTCTTGCAGTATTTTCTCTTGCCTCCTTTGTTGATCCTTTTACCCACAATGCCCTTAAAAGATTACCGATAAAACAGGCACCACCTTTGCTCCGTGTGACTGGGATTCCCTCTTTTTAGGCTCCTTGACCTGGCCCTTCCTTCAGGTGACTCCACCCACCACCAGGATGACCTAACCCTACCAACCAATGAGAGTCCGACCCTTCATCGCGTCCTCAGATTACGCCCACTCATGACTGGACACGCCCACGCGTGAGTTAAGCCCGCCCTCTTACGGACAGATCCTTTCTTCAGAAGGGCTGCCAGTCTGAACCTCTTACGGCGACCTCGATTCACCTCTGTAATACGCCTGCCTTCGGGGTCCCTTTTCCTTCTCGGAGTGAGGAGAGGAAGGCGAGACGGAGGAAGGAAAGCAAAGGCGGCCCGGGAAAGTGAGTACCCGTGGGGGTGGGGTGGGGGCGGGGCGGCGCAAGATGATGGAGAAGGGGCGTCCCGTACACAATGGCTTGTGGTCCCACGAACATTGTGAGAAGGCAAAGATATCATCTCGGACGCGACAGTGATACATCCCCCTGTAATGTACACGGTATATGCCCGGCCTCATTAGGACTCTCTTTTCGCCGCCGTCGTCTGCCTCCTCGCCGGCTTCGATTTCCTCGCGGTCTTGTTATCTCTCGCGGCGCCGAAGGACGTGCTTTGTCTTCGCTAACCTCGTTTATCCTCGACTAATTGGCCGCTAAACCAGGCTAAACCGCGTCGAATGTGAACAGGAAAGTCACTAACCGGATCTGAGGTCCGACTGGCATGAGCGGGCGATGGGGTCTGCGGCAAAGGGTCATGACCGTGCCATTACTTCAAGAGTCCGGTTTATATCTTACGCATTAGTCCTTATCAGCTGACTCTGGTGGCCGAGGTTTAGCGATCGCTATGGTTTGTGCCATATGCACACATGTACCGTTATGATAGATAAACTCCGTTATACTGATATGATTCACAGTACCATTTTCTGTAAACCAAGTAAGAAGAAAAAAAGAAAGTTCAACAAAAAAATCAATTTTCTTGACCGGACACAAATTTCGAATTCGCATTCTTACGACGTGCAAACTACACAGTCTGCCGATTTAAGAGGCTCTCAGGCCTAACGTCGACTAGAGTGACCTGCGTCGAGACGAAAAAGCAGCTCGCAAAAGCGCATCCACAAAAAAGCATTCGCGACCGCAGAAACGCGGCGCGACAAGGCGGAGGGACGAGAGCCACGCGACCCCTCGACGCGCCGGCACAGGGGGCACTTCCCACGACCTCTGATGGGTCACTCCTCTGCCCATCACCGCCGTGACTCAGCAACCTCAAGTGCCATATAAAGACAACAGAATGAAATTTACGTTTAATCACGTCACATTATCTAAAGGATGACGGATGCGTCGGTTCATGAATAAAATATGCTAAAAATATGTAAATTGTCCGATAGTTACATGTTTCATTTAATAATTCAGGAGAGAGTTACGGTTGGCCGGTCAAGCTTGACCTGAGAGGAATAGGATGAGGATGCGGGGCCGGTTTCCAAAGGTATTTCTCGTGACCTCAGCCGTTCCGTACTGTGACCTTTAAACGGATTCCAGGTGTGGGCATGGCGCATTCTGCCGCCGCTCACCTGCCCGAGTTAGTTAGCTGAACCTGCTAATCGATCGGGGCAAAGAGAACGCAGCGGGAGCGTCACCAGAAGATAACATCCCGAGCTCATTTATAAGCTCGGGTCTCGAAAGGATAACTCTGGCGGCTGGGGCGGCTGACACTGCGCTGCGGTGGCTGAGGTCATCGCTTTTTTCATACTGTGGTCTCTGACGTCACTTCGGTGAGCAAGTGCGGCGGGTTGCGGTACTGACTCTAAGTCGCGTGCATAGATCTGGGCAGAGGCGGTCGCTATGGATGTAACGGCGGCCGGGCTGCTCGAGGTGACCTGCAACCACTGCGCAACTTTGCTCCTATATTTCTAATGGGACTTCTAAAACAGTTATGCGGAAATTGCTCAGTCGTATACATAGCTACAGTGACTGACAATAAAAAGATTACGTACCTTAACATATATTTGTTGCATTTAACTGAACAAGAATTGTCAACCCAAATTACTCACAACCTTCTTGTGCGAACTGCTACTGATAAGAGAAGAAGCCAAACTGCAGAAAACAAACGACTGCAACGCTTCGTTTACGCACTTTGCATGCAGCGGAGTCACACGAATCTATATGCTCATTTCGTTATACGTTCACATCGCGCTTTGCATAAAAACTAGTGCGCTTTTGCCGTGTGGTTGGGTCCGTACGTGGCACGTGCATGCCTTCAGGTCACCATAAGTTTTCCTAGAAGCCGTGACTGTCTGCAGATTCCATCATGTACATCTTCACTTTCCCACAGGC